>RJWM01011572.1:0-59354 GCA_004363535.1 Dasyprocta punctata | reverse complement strand
TGGCAGTGGCTGAGCGCGCAGAGGTTGGCGGGGAGGTGAGGGCCTCAGCGCGGGCTCCGGGGCACAGGCCTGGCCCGCTGCCCCTCGGGTCAGTCCCTCTCATCCTGACCTGGAGGGGGGATGCTGGCCCCACCTGGCTGGGGCTCGGTCGCCCCAGGGGAGCCCTTGTGTGTGCCCTGGCTGTGGTGCAAGGGGCGGTCCTCGCTCCCCATCAGACTGGCCTCTCTCGTCCCCTTTCTGCTTTCCTCTCTCTCAGGCTGTGCCGTTGTGACCCAGGGTGGGCTGGCCACGTCCACATGGCGTTGCCCCAGATGCAGCCCCTCCACCCTAACCTGCCCACACCTCTCGGCTGGCGGAGGACAGTCGGGGGACCAGGCTGTGTGGAGTGTGGCCATGCTTGTCGGTCTGAGGCTGTGCGGTTCTGGCCGAGCAGGCTTAGAATGGGGCGAGACTGGAACCTTAGAGGGAGACCGAGGGCCCGGTGCCCAGCCTGAGGCAGGTTCCCGGGGCGCTGGGGGAACCTGGGAGTCTCCTACAGTGCCCGAGGCCCCTCCTTGGGAAGGTGGGCTCAGGTGAAAGTGGCGGCAGCTTGGGCTGGGGGCGGGGCAGGGGCAGGAGGGAAGCCCTTAGTGTGCCGGGCGGGCTGGGTGTCCCTGCCACAGGGAGCACCTGCCTCCGTTCTTTGACACCCAAGGGTCGCTGACCCGCGGTTTTGGTGCCTGGGGACCCTGTTCAGCTCCCTGCTTTCTTGAGACATTGATGCTTGGGATCCTTCTGTGCTGTGGCGAAACTGAGGCTGGGAAAGGCCGTGTGCTCTCTGTTCCTGGACGAGAAGCCTGGGCCGGACGACTCTGAAGGTGACATCAGCCACCCCCTGCCCCGGACCTCCCCCACCGAGGTCCAGCGCCAGACAAAGGCCGAGCTGTGCTGAGGGGACGGCTCGAGGCCTGGGTGGCAGGGTGCCGGAAGGGCCCATGGGAACCCTCTTCTGCTGCACTTCCCCTGCCTGGAAATTCCTTCCATAACTCATTCATCCAGAAGGAAGGAAAACAACCCCTGGGGTGCAGACAGCTTCCGTCCGTCCTTTCACAGCGCTCCGCTGGACCCGCTCTGGGGGCGCTGCCTCTGCCTCAGCGATGAGAAGCCCCAGGGTCTAAGGGGCGCACACAGTGGGACAGGCAAAGCCGGGCTCCCCACCCGCTCCCGGAGCCCTGGCGTTCTCCATTCACCCTTGGAGTGGGAGGGAGGGCGCTGAGAGCTGTCTGTAAACAGAGGTGGAGGAGGGCCGCGTGGAGGGGCCGTGGTGCCGCTGCGCATGGTGTGTGTGTGTGTGTGTGTGTGGGTGTGTGCGCGCGCCTATGTGGGCGGGTGTGAGGGGTGTGACTGCCTGCGTGCCAGGCTGCACGGATGTGCGCGTGTGTGGGCCTGGGTTTTGCTGCTTGTTCTCTCCCGGAAGTGGCTCTGGCTGCCTCTGACTCTCCGTCCTGCCTCCTGCTGCTGTCTGAATGTGGGGGCCACTCAGGGCTCCTGTGGGATCAGTGCTCCCCGTCATGGCAGCAGGACCCCACCCCTTCGCAGCCCCTCTTCCGCTCCTGCCTCCGCTGGCAACCCTGGGTGTCTCCTGGGCAGCTCCCGCTGTGCCCCACTTCCTCCAGTCCTCAGGAGGCACCTGGGGTTCTGTCCGGGTCTTGCCAGCTGTCTGGGGCTGCGGGAGCCCGAGGCTCCCTTGGGCTTGGCGTTTCTGCCCAGGGCCAAGTTGACCTTTGTTCGAAACCACCCTGCCTTGGGCCGCAGGAGCAAGGCCAGCCTCACCCGCCCCACCAGCTGGGGTGAGCTTGGTGACCTGCTCCACACAGGGCTCCGCCGTGGGGCACATACGGCACGTGCACCAGCCCCTGAGCGGAACCGTGGGCTCCCCACTGGGCTCTGCCTGGCTACTCTTTGTGCCCTCTCCCCTCCCTCCTGCCTCCCCCAGGGAACCCACACATTGTGAACCGCAGTGCCAGCTGTCCACGTGGGCCCCGAGGTGTCCTTGGTTGTCCCGGGTGCCAGCACTCGGTCGGGTCTGCAGCACGGGTGCTCTCGGGCAGCGTGGCGGCGTCCCCTGCACTGTTGGGGTTTTCTCGTCTTCATGCCAACGTTGAAGTGGCCCCAGAGAGGTTAAGTGATTCTCCCACGATTACCCAGTGATTCAGGGGCACCACTGGTGACGCCGTGGAGTTCTGGAGTCTTGGCTTTGGTCTTGTTTCCCAGCAACACAGGACTCAGGGATTCAGGGGACTTCTCAGGCACCCACAGACCACAGCATTGCTGTAGCCCCAAGCAGCCGAGTCTGCCCTGAGGGAGGGCAATTGGCCAGGGCCTCAGTCATGCGTGTCTGGCTTATGCATGAAGCCTGCTGGACGTTGACGGGAGGACCTGGCTGCTGGTCCACTCCAGGGAGCAGAGGTGAGGCATGTTTGAAATGAGAGTGAGCTGACCCTGCCACCCACGGGTGGCTTCAGCTTGCTGCGAAGGATTTTTGAGCTATTTTCATCTTTTTCCTTTCTAAAACTGACCCACAGAACAGCAGAAATGAAAGTCGGCTCCTTGGTCTGTTACGCCAGTTTTAGCTACTTTTCTTGTTGCTGAGACAAATTATCCAACGCCCACCTTAAAGGAGGAAAGGTTTCTTTAGTTTGTAGAGGTTTCAGCACGTGGTCAGCTGGCTCCAATCGGGGTGGTGCGGCAGAGGACAGACAGTCCGTGGCAGGGCAGGCGGGAGGCAGCGAATCAGCAAGCCGCAAACACCTGCAGAACAGCAAAAGCAGCAGCCGCAGCAACAGCAAGCTTGCCTCTCCCTTTTCTCTTAGCCAGGCTACATATCTTTTGATTGGTGCTGCCCATACTCAGGGTGGGGTACGCTTAATCCCAGTATCACATCCTTAATCCACATTCATATACCCTAGTCCGGTCGTCTTTGAAACTCCCTACCTGTGACCGCACGGGGGAACATCTGGATACAAGCCACAACAGCCGCCTTCCTCTTCCCCAGCCCTGGCTGGCAGCTGGGGTCGCAAGGTCTCCAGGCCGTGACCTCAAGCCGCTCCCAACCGGGACACAGGGCCAGAGATCTGCAGACCCTGGGGAGAGGAGCCCTGCCCCCACCCCACCCCGGCCAGCATGGTTGGTCCCCAGGGAAGTGGGGCCAGTCGGAAGCTCTTGTCTGCAGCTGCAAGGCCGTGATGTCAAGCTGAGGCCCGATGGGGGACAGGGCGCGGGGAGGTGGCCGACTCGGTGAAGCCCGATGGGGGACGCAAAGCCCGGTCAGTGGCTTCTCGCTCTGGAAGGCTTTGCAGATGAAGGGCCAGGAGAGGTCGGTCTGGGGCACGGACGTGAGGACAAGTCCCGCCTGCGTGGGGCCCTGAGGAGGCCGGGCGGAGGGCGGGAGAGGGAAGAGCCTCGGCCATCAGGTTCCCTGCTGGGCGAGCAGTGCACCCGCACGGTCACCTTAATCTCCGCTGCCACCCCGGTGGCAGGACTGTGATCACTGCCGTTTTAGAGCTGAGGAAACTGAGTCGCTGTGAAGGTAGGACTGTTGTCCAGGACCACACAGCCCCGGACGCTGGAGGGGACAGCTGGCTGTCCACCTGGGTTGGGCTTTATGGAATTTATTACATCTACTTGCATAATAATAAAGCATAGCTTCCACCTATTTTATAACTTGGCTTTTGCAAAAGACTTTATAGTTTGGGGTTCCCTGGACAAGTTGACTGCTGGGGCCCCCTCTGAATGCCTCCCATTCCAGAAATACCAAGCCATGGCACCCCGAGGCCTGCCCAACCTGCTGCACGCTTACCAGGGTCAGGGCCACCGGCAGATGCGTGTGAGCCGGCAGGGCTGAGACGGGGGAGTCTCTGGGGACCGCCACCCTGGAGCTGGGTCTGCAGCCGCTGGTCAGTGAAGGCACTAGGCAGCAGAGGTAGATTTTTATCGGGAAGTCTGGGCGAATCTGCGGAGAGGAAGTCGTGGACAGAGCGCTCCTGTGAATCTGTGGCCCGGGGTGCTGTGCTTTGCCGCACAGGCTCACTGGCGGTCGGAGCAGTGCGCCAGCCTCAGGCAGAGCTGTGAAAAGTCTTACCTAGGTGTCAGGAAGCACAATGTGCCGCACACCCTCACGGTGTGCTGGGGGTGCAAATGTCGCCACGGCGCAGGACCCACGCATCATGCCAGCCTCTCCGTGGCCCTCGGTCACCCATCCTCCCTGCTGCCCCTGACCCCCTGCCTGTCATGGGCCACGGGCACATGGCCTTTACTCCTTTCTGCCTGGTGTCTTCCTTTTGACATTTATCTGTGTTGTCGCATGAGTCGATCAATAGTTTCTTCCTTCTTTGATTTGTCTGTCCGTTTGCTTGTGGTCGGGCTCATGGGTGGGTTGTTTCCAGGTCTGGGCTATTATGGTTCTTTGCGGGAACGCAAGCCTTCATTTCTCGTGTGCCTAGGAGAGGCGTGGCCAGGTCATGCCGGGAAGATGTCGAGTATTTGAAACAGTGATTGTACACTTCACAGGGCTTCCGGTTCCTTTGCGTCCTGGTCCCTTGGAGAGGTCTGGCTTTCACTTTAGCCACTCTGGGGAGGACGGAGCGGTAGCTTATGGGGGTTTTTGTTTGCGTTTCCCTGAAGGTGAATCACGTTGGGGATCTTCTTTCGGTACTAACTTGTCATCCCTGGGTCTGCTTGGTGAAAGGTTAGAATCCGTGGTCCATTTTTTAAATTCTTGCTTTCTTTGTTGTTGCTGTGTTTTGGATTCTTTATATATGTGAGTTTTATCACATATGTGATTCAGATGGTGTTTTCTCCCGGTCTGTGGCTTGTGTTTTCGTGCTCTCGGTGTATTTGGAAGCGTGTGTGTTTGATTTTGAGGAGGAGCAGTGCCGTGTCCATGTCCCCATTGCCGTGTCCATGTCCCCATTCAGGCTGTGGCTAAGGAGTCCTTGGCTGGCAACAGGCACCCGTGGGCACCCAGCCGGACCCTGGGGAGGTTGTAGGCTCAGACCCAGAGCTGGGATGCCCGGGACAGGGGCGAGCGCCTGCCTGTCTTCCTCAGCCCCCTTGTGCTGTGACAGTGAACATTTGTGGGCCAGGTTACCTAGGGAGCGCTCGGCCCACCACCCTGAGCGCCCGCCTCTGCCCTTCTGTGTTGCCCGTGGCCCGGCTGTGGCCGTGAGGTGCCACTTCCCTGAGCAGGGGGACAGAGACCAACGACTTCCTCCTGGGCGGGAGCCTCTTCAGACGTCCTGGGCTGTTCCAGATGTGCAGGGCCCAGCGGATGATGTGGAGGCCGTGGACAGTGGCCAGCTTTGCTCGGAGCTCCGCCAGGGAGGAGCGGATGGAAAATCTCAGCAAGGCGGGCGTCAGGCGTGACCGGGATGAGCTCACCGCCGGGGAGGCCCCTGTTTTCCGCGTGAGCCATCCAGCAGCCATCTCTGCTGTTGTTTCTGGAAAGTTAAATGACGGTGTTTGCCCAGGAAAGCAGCACCTGGGAACAGGCAGTGTGGGTTTTGGAGTCAGTCTCGATGGGGCTGAGCAGTGTCCCGAGTTTGTATCCACGCGGAGTGTGACCTTAGAGACAGGGTCCTGGCTGACGTCAGCTAGCGAGGATGAGGTCACAGCAGAGAGGGGCTGGATTAGTCCGTTTTGCATCGCTATAATGAATTACAGTAATACCTCAGTTCATGAATTCTTCTGTATGCGAATGATTTGGTTCGCAAACAGAAACGTTCTGTAAAATCTTCCTTTGTCTTGAACTTTGCATTGGGCAATGAACTCGACTGATGGAAAATGAACCCGGCCTTCTTCCCCAGAATTGCGGAACAAAGTAAGTTGGTGAACCGAGGTATCACCGTCCTGCTGCTGGGTGGCAGTTCGAGGAGCCGTTGCCGGAGGCAGCCTCCTTTCTAGCTGAGTCCTCAGGTGGCGCAGGACATCACACGGTGTGAGGCAGGTCCCGCCTCTAAACCCCACAGTCTGGTTCAGCTTCCCGGCTCTCCCTACCTCACAGTGGGGTTCAGTTTCCACCTATGAGCAATGGGGGTTTCTCAGACCAATGGGGGCCATTCTCAGACCATGGCAGGTGGGCCTCACACAGTGACCAGGTCCTCACAGGAAGAGGGAAACGGATGCAGACGCAGAGGAAGGGGCCTGCGACGTGGAGGCAGGGGCTGGAGGGGTTCGGCCACAAGCCAAGGACACCTGGGGCCGCCTGGAGAGAGAAGAGGTAGGAAGGTCCTCCCCAGAGACTTAGAGCGCTGCCCGGCGACGCTGGACTCCAGCCTCTGGCGCCCGGGACTGTGAGAGGACACGCCTCTGCTGCTTCCGCCCTGCGAGTGGCGCTTTGTAGCTGACAGCCACGGGGGCACCTGTGGAGGCCAGGCCAGGGACAACGGGCAGTGACAGTGGGGACAAGGGCCTCACGAAGGTCATGCAGACGCCCTGCTGTGGTTCTGCACACGTGTCCCAGAGCGTGCAGAGGGGTGCCGAGATGCCGGGCAGCTGGCGGGGCCTCAGGGAAGGGCACGCATGTCAGTGGGGAGCGGGGCTGAGATGGGGAAGCTGGGGACCCGTGGCTCATCCCCGACCTGGCCCCCTGCAGGACTTCTGTGTTCTGGTGGTTCATGTGGTGGCCCTGGCCCTGGCTTCGCTGACGCTGCGCTTCCTGTCTGGTCCTGTGGCAGTGCGAGGCCACATGACGCTTCCAGAGACAGGTCTGCCAGTGTCACACTCTGCTCTGAGCCCTCCAGGGACCCACCCCGTGCGGTGAGAGAGTCTCCGACCCTGCGCGTGGGTTCCATCTCTGTCCTTCCTGCCTGGTGTCCCTGTCCCCTCAGCCAGGGCCCTCTGCTTCCTCCTGAGTCCACTGCAACCCAGCGCGTCTTTCTGAAGCTGGCTTCATGGGCTTTCCGGGCCTCTGGACTTCTGGGTCCTGTCCCCTGTCCCCCTTTCCCCACATGGCCAATCATTGGACCCGCTCTGCTGCTCTGACAGCTCACTGCCCGCCGACCTTGACCTCAACATGGCCCAGATGCTGTGACCCCAGGATTCATGTGTTGAGGAACCAGCCTGAGCCCTGGCCTCATGCCTGGTGGGATGGTGTTGGGGTGACTGTGTCAGGAGCGGGGAGCCTTCGGGATGAGACTGGTGCCCCAGTAAGGAGAGACACGAGAATGACCATCTCTCTGTCATGTGAAGACACGACAGCCACCTGCAAGCCAGGACCGGGGTCCTCACCGTGCACTGGATCTGCTGGTGGCACTGTCATCTTGGGCTTCCGGCCCCAGAGTAGGGAGACAGTCATGTCTGTGGCTCAGCCCCTGTAGCGGGTGCCAGCCGTTTGGAGGACCCATGTGGCGACTACTGGGATTTTGCGCAGGAAGCTTCCAGAAACTCTCTGGGAGGTCAGACCCTCAGCCCCCCACACTGGGGCTGTCAGCAGCACATCCAGCTTCTCTTTTGGGCCTGGGCTTGTGCTGTGACAGGTGCCAGCTGCGAGCCCACCTGCCTGGGTCTGGAGAGGCTTGGCAGGGCGACCTTGTTCCCACGACCTCCAGGTGCACTGGGCGGGCAAAGACGGAGGCGGCAGGGCGGGAGACGCGAGCGCCGGCGTTTGCACAGCTCCTCTCTGCCGCGGGGAAGATGACGGGTTTGCTTAATGCATCTCGAGTGAGCGTTAAGAACGTTAGGTGGACAGCGAGCTGGGGCCCGGAGAGCTTGTAAATCCACTTCGCTGAGGCCACGCAGGGGCTGGTGAGGAGCCAGGTGCCCCAGGCGCCCCCGGCCCTTGTCCCTCCCTTGCCCGCTGTGGAAGCTCTGGGGCTCTGGGCGAGCTGTCCCAGGCCTCTGTGGCCCCCAATTGTAGGACTGGGACAAGTGACGCTCCCTATCTGTGACAGGTTAGGTCTGACCATGACGGGGTCCTTGCAGCGGTCACAGAAGGTCACTGAGACCATGTGTGCTGGGCACCTGGCGTGTGGTAGGCGTCCAGTATGTGTGTGTGTGCCTGTTTCCATTCACACTGCTCACCTCCTGGGCTGTGGTCCACGGACACAGGCGCGACCTAGGTCAGCCAGGACAGCAGCCCGGTACCATCTGCCCAGGCTGGGGCTGGGGTGGGGAGGAAGGGGCACAACAGGCCTTAACCCGGGGCATCTTGGGGCTGGGGAGGGAGTCAGATGGGGACATCGGTGACTCCAGGGTGGCCTGTGGCCTTTGTTCCACCCTGTCATCTACTCATGGCCTCCTTCCTCCCAGGGAGACCCTTCCCTTCACCTCCCAGAGCTCACCTCTTCTATGAAGTCTTCCTTTCTCCGTAGGGGACACCTCTAGTCTCTGAAGACCCTTGCCCTGACCTCCCTGAGGTCCCTTAGCTGCTTCCATCCTGACTGTGGTTATTCATGTCCATGGCTGTCTCCCAAGGGCTTGCTGCAGGCTCTGTGTACCCCTCTTTGTCTTCCCCAGCTCAGAGGAGGAGCAGGCTAGCACTCTTCTGTCTACCCTGTCAGTGACTCTCCATCTGTGACTGTCCACTCACTGACCCATTCACCCATCTGTCCGTCCATCCATCCATTTACCCGTCCATCTGTCATCAACCTATCCATCCATCCATCCATCCATCATCTATCCACCCAGTCACAACCATCTGTCAATCATCCATCCATCCTTCCACCCATCCTTTGTCTTTCTTCCCTCCTTTCTTTCTTACTTCTTTCCCTTATTCCTTCTACCACTCATCCTTCCACCCATCCACACACTAACTTAGCATCTCTGTCCTGCAGGGTGCTCAGTATCAGACAAAAGAACAACAACAGCAAAGACTCCATTCAGCAGCTGTTGCTGATCGCATGCTCTGTGCCGGTGCAGCCCCAGTGCCTGGTGTCTGGGATAAATAAGTGGCCATAAATGAAGGACTTGAAGCAGCGCCCCGGACGAGCTGGCTGTCTGTCCTTGCCGCACGTGCAGCACGGCCCGGGCGAGTCAGCCGCCTTCCTGCGCCCGTGCGTGGGTTACACGAGAAGGGATATAAAGTGCTTGGCTTAGAAAATGTTAACTCTGATTATTAGCTATTAAGCTTGACAGGGTGAATTATGGGGAAATGAGTGCTGGAATACTCTGTCCCTGCAGAGATGAATGGGGACCGAAAGGCTGACTTCTTGTATGGCTCCTGGTCTTTCTGAATGTGCTCCTGGAGGGGCCAGGCGGCTCCCCAGTGCCTGGGGAGGAATCACGGGGCGTTGCCACCTCCCCAGGAGAGGCAGGAGACTCCGGGGCACCACCCTCTGCTCCTGAGCCTCTGAAGGAGTGGACTTGGGACCTTCGGGTCTCTGTTTTCATCCTGGAGTTGGGTCAGGAGGTTGTATGGAGCCCCTGTGCCACCCTCCCCAGGTGACCACAGAGTCTGTGATCTTAGGGGGACTGCAGCAAAGCTTCTAGGGCCCCCACGGCCCCTGGTGTAGCTCATGCGACAGACATTCGCGAAGTGCTTGGTATGGCGTGTGCGGAGCTGGGGCCCCAGCAAGGACAAAGATGCTGGTGACAGTCATGACAACACAGAGTGTCGAGCCTGGGGCTGGGAAGAGGGCTCTGAGCGCAGGCGGGGGTGAGCAGGGTGTGCACGCATGCGCCGTGTCCGCAGGCCTGGTACAGATCAGGGCCTGTCTGTGCTCGTGTGGGGAGTGGGCAGTGGCTGCCGGGGGTGCTCCTGGTGTCACCGTGGGCCTCCTCTGCGGACCCCTGCTGTCCGGTGCTTGCCCCCACCGCCTCATTCCCCCAGATTCACCCTTCCTCTTCCATGTGGGCTACGGTGCCTCTTGGCTCTGTGTCCCTGGTCACCCTGCGGGAGTCACAGCTTCCTCACCCCGTCTTCCGGGGCCAAGGTCACCTTTGTCGTAAGCCAGCTCTCAGGCAGCGACGTGTGGATGTCACCGATGTCACTCGTAGTCCTGGGAGCACCGCTGGAGAGGCAGCGGCTCTGGGACAGTGGGGGGCTCTGACTGCTCTGCCTCTGTGTGTGGCCAGCCCAACCCACGGGCCTGGGTGCTGTGCTGGGTGGGGCTGCGACCCCCAGATGCATCGCTGGGGGTCCTCACCCAGGACCTCAGCATGTGACTGAATGCAGAGACAGACTTTTACAATGTTTTCTACATTTTTGATTAGTTTTTTTTTTTTACACAATGGAATATTTTTATTGGTGCGTTTTAGATATACATAATGATCACATTCATCCTGGGGAATTTGTATCTGTACATGACATACCTTACTTCTTTTTTTCCTATTCCTTTCCCCTCCCTTCAACCCTCTTCCCGGTTTTGCTTTGTTTGTTTTGTTCTGTTTCGTTTTGAGGCAGGGTCTCTCAGCAGTTCAGGCTGGCTTTGAACTTACTATGTAGCCCAGCTGGCCTCAAAGTCATGGCAATCCTCCTGCCTCAGCCTCCCCAGTGCTAGAATTACAGGCGTATAACAAGTGACCTGGCAGTGGCTTTAAAAGGGGTAAAGTTAACTGGGATCATTCAGGGGGCCCTAGTCCGGCGTGGCTGGTGCCCCACTTCCGGAGACTTAGCATCCTTTCTCAGCCTCAAGGTGGGCTGACGGGGGCCTAGACGAGAGGCGTTCTGGGGTGCAGCCTGTGCCTGTCCCGCTGGCCCAGCCCCCTTGCTGCCGGCGGCTGTCCGGGGAGCCCCACCCTCCCGCCCTGGCCCTGCTGGTCGTGGTGTTTGCTGATAAATCTATGCACACGCACGGCTGCACACAGCTCGCTGTCTCCGGTAATTGGAGCCGGGGCTGTTGTTGCTGGAGATGAAAGGTCACGGCCGTCTGCACCCCCCACGCTGGCCTCCCACGGCAGCTTTGCCCTGGTGCTGCCCTCCGGGAAATTAACCTTTCCATCCTCCACTCGGATACTCCAGGCCTGGGAGCTTCAGGAAGGTGGACTTTTGTGTCTGTGTGAAAAGCCGCCCAGGTTGGCTTAGACAACAGATGAGTCCCAGCACAGCCACTCATGCAGCAACTGTTTCTTGAGCACCTACTGTCCGCCAAATCCCGTGAGGCTAGGAGGCCATGGCGGTGAGTTAGCCCTGAAGCCCCTGCCTCCACGGGCCCAGCGGTGGGGGTGGGGGAAGCAGGCAGGGCACAGATCAGCTGGACCGCGTGACAAGGCCTGGGAAAGGACCGTGGAGAGGAGTGGGGTGGCCAGGTCAGGCGCAGGCACAGGTGAGCAGGCAGGGGCTGGGCAGGCAGGGGCTGCACTCCAGATCCCGAACGGGTTCCAGCTGCTGAGGCCCCAGCATTGCTCCCCGAGGTGGCTGCAGGCTGTGAGCCCCTCCTTGCAAGGCGGAGGTGGGGTGCGGGTACCAGGGGCACGGCGGTGCCCATCCTGCCCTTAGGACCCGCCCATCTCCCTGGGGCCTGGCATCGGCCTGTTGCACGTGCGGTCAACAAACCCCGCCCTCCTGATCGCTACCCTGAGTTGGGCGTCACCTCTCAGGCCAAAGCGGCCAGTGTCCGCCCCAGGGGCTGGGAGGAGCCATGAACTCGGGAGATTCCATCCCAGCCATCCAGCTTGCCCCTCTGAGCCCTCCGAGGCCCGGGCTCCTTCCGTCAGGTCTGTGGGGGAGGAGCTTACCTCCTGGGAGGAGTTCTGGGTGAGCGACCCTGCACTGAGACTTCCGAGGAGCTCCGTGGTCTCGTCCCCACCGCCATCGCCATCGGGATGGAGAAAGCGCCCTGCTCCCAGTCCCCGCCCGCCTCGCGGTGACTTCCGTCCTGGCCGCTCCTGGCTTGGTTTGTCCCTGCAGCTTCCTTTCGCCAGGACGTCATCTCGGCGGAGCTGGCCACGCGGTCCACGGCCTCTGAGTCGGCTTTATCCCGAGCAGAGACACTCGACGCGTGTCCTCGTCACAGCGCATTCCTGGCTGCTTCTTCGGGGCGCGTGGGAACCACAGTTCCGGTTTTTACATTCACGCCTGGTTGCGTCCAGGTGGCTGGGTCACCAAGTTGTGTTCGGCGTTCGAAACGCGTGGCCCCGATTTCTGGCTGCTTGGGCTTGGGGCAGAGAGGACGTGCAAAGCACAGTGTGCCAGCGCAGCTGGTTGCCTCCGCCCCCGCCCTTGCTGTGTGCTGGGCTTCTGGTCCGGCGTGGAGCTACAGGTCGGTCCGAGGTCCAAACCGAACCTTCTGATTTATCTCCTCTGCTTCACATGGTATTTTCCAGCATTTAAAAAGCCAAATCGGGAATTCTGGCATCTTGTGAAAGATAAACCATGTGTGGTGGCGCACCCCTGTAATCCCAGCAATTGGGAGGCTGAGGCAGGAGGATGGCCATGAGTTTGAGGCCAGCCTGGATTAAATAGTGAGACCTTATCTCTAAATCAATAAATACATACATAAATAACAAAGAATAGTTTTGACTGCTGGTGGCCCTGCATTACCACGTGTCACCAATCGACCTGGCCCTGGGCGAGGCCCATGGGCATCACTTTGCTGCTCCGTGGGGTCCCCCCGACTCCCTAGTGCTCCCGTCTCCCCCTCCGTCCTTCCTGTCGTCCTCCTGGCCCTGCCACGGCCGCGCTGTGGTGTTGAGATAGTGCGCTGTGGTCGCGTCCTCTCTGGAAACGCAGGGAGGTGTATCCGCCACCTGTAGAGAGATCGCCGACCAAAATGGGAGTTAAACCGAGCATTGGGGGTTCTGCTGGAGGGTTTGGGGGGCTGGGCTCCTCCGGGGTGGCTCGGGGAGGTGCTCTTTTCTGGATTCCCCATGGGCACAGCGCGGCGTGAGGCGCAGGAGGAGATGTGAGCTTCCTGATGGACAGCGGGTCCCCTGGAGAGGAGGTCCTGCACCGCTGTGCGGAAGGGGGAGCAGGGGGAGGCCAGTGTGCCCCTCACCCCGTGGCTGCCCATCCCCCACAGGTAAACCCTCGAGGGATCTTTCTGGGGAGGTTTTGTGCTTTGCTCTTTGACTTCCAAGTGCGGCACTCTGTGCAGAGAGGCTGGGGCGGGCAGGGTGCTGTCACCCAGCCTGGGGTGGCCTTTGTGGTCCCCAGTCCCCTCCCTCCTAAGGGCTGTGACTCGGCTGTTCCTGACCTCTGCTGTGACCTTGAGGACTGCCCCCCCAGCATACCTGATGCTTGTAATTCCTGTAAATCTACATTTGCTGAGTGTCATACAGAGAAGTCCTTGTAGATTGTGCATTGTAATACAATTGTCGCTTAGCAGCGAGCTAGAATATTATTTATGTTTTCACAACTGCCTAGTTCCAAAAATGGCTCTAAATAGCTTACTTAAAATATGTATTTATACTTAACTAACATAACAGTCCAGGGAATTAGTACCAAGGGCACACAATGGTAGGGAAAGAGCAAAAGCAAATGGAAGGTGAGGAGTATCCTAGTGGGCAGAGCAAAAAGGGAGACTGGCTTGGTCACAAGTCAGTCCTGGGCATCCCAGCAGGGCACAGCTGAGTCTGGGCCCACTGCCGTGGACTCTGCTGTAGAATCGCATGGTGACGCACAGTTGGCCTGAGGGGTTGAAGAATGTCCTTCACCTTGAGGACGACCTTCAGACTCCCATATGCGCTTCTCTGAGGAGGCAGAGTCAGGACAGTGGGGAGGATCAGGAAGCTCCTGGGAGGGGTTGCTGCGCCCCCACTCACAGAGGAGGGACAGGACTCCCCCCAAGAGCCCTGTGGGCACAGGTGCTGCTTGGATCAGCCCCTCCTCCCACCTCTCCTGGGTTGCATCCTCTTTCCTCTTTCAGACTGATCTCCCCTGAGCCTCAGTCTCCCCATCTGAGACTCGGAAGCAGAGCCCCTCTGTCAGGGCCACAGGAGGACGTGGGCCCCGGAAGCGCCCTGGGGGCAGGACAGCGCGGCGCCTGGCTGTGCTGTCATTTGGAGGACTGCACTCCTGACAGAAGTGTGCACCGCAGGGGCCCGGCAGGGACAAGGTGCCCACGTCAGCCGAGGCTCCCCCGTCTCTCTGGGGCTGCTGGCCTGGGCAGAGGTGGGGCTGGGATTCAAACCCAGGCAGTCTGGCTCTAAAGCCGTTCCCTTTCCCCTAAGCCAGGCTGCCTCGGCGGAGTCCCTGGCGAGATGGCTTTGCTCAGCTTCCTTCCCACCGGCCAGGTGTCCGCGGTGACAGCCAGGTGGCTGCAGGAGCCCGGCCAGGCCGCAGGGAGCTGGGATCCGGACCTGCACCCCGCGGGGCCCTGCGGCTGGGAGCGGCCGTCGCCACCCCCGGGGCCCAGCTGTCAGGAGATGATGTAGGATTGTGATTCGCCCCCGCGGCTCACTCTCCCTGCAGATTTTAATCACAGCCGGAAGGAGAGGACTGCACGCCTGCGTTTGTCCTTTGTGTCCCCCGCCCGGCTCCTGGACACTGCGCCCAGTGCACCACACCCGGGACTGCGCTTTGCCGGGGGCCCTCCCCTCTCCATCCCTCAAACCGGGCTTGAATTCTGTTTGCTTTGCTTTTTTTCCCTCTCTCTGTCTTTTGCAGTACTGGGTACTGAACCCAGCTACTGAGCTACTCTCCCAGCCCTTTTCATTTTCGTTTTGAGACAGGCTCTCCCTAAGTTGCCCAGGCTGGGCTCAAACTTTCGGTCCTCCTGCCTCAGCCTCCCCTGCGTTGGGATCACAGGTGTGCGCCACCGTGCCTGGCTGAGTTCTGTTTGCCTCAAGGTCAGGGCTTCTGGAAGGGTGGAGAGGGTACAGGACTTGTCGTGGGTGAGAGGTGCGAGGCAGCTGTGTCACTTTCCTGGGCCGTGCCCCTGTCCCCAGTGTGGTCCTGCTGGGTGTGACGTCGCCCCTGGGTTGATTCGGGCTCTGCTGAGCTGCCGGCCCTGGCTGAGAGGTTCGGTTCCCACGCCTCGGAGACCGCAGAGCCGAGGACTGGGCTGTCACCTGGGCACCAAGCACGGCGCTGGGCGAGGCGTGTCATCCCTTTGGGTCCCCTTTGGCCCCCTTGGCATCTCGGGGTGGACGCAGGTGGTGCACCACACTCACAAGCAGGCACAGGAGGCCGGGAAGGGATGGGGGCGTCCGTGTGGGTGGATCCACACCCGCTGCAGGATTGCCTCCTCCAGCTCTAGGACCTCAGTGTGCCCATCTGGGAATGGGCTCATGGCTGTCGAGGCTTAAGTTGCACCGTGTACCTTCACACAATAGGCCCAGGGAATGAATGAATGAATGAATGAATGAGGGCAGACAGGAGCAGCCGGGCGTGGGGGCGCACGCCTGTGATCCCAGCACTCGGGAGGCTGGGGCAGAAGGATCGCTGCAAGTTCGAGACCAGCCTGGGCTACAAAGTGAGCCCAAGGCCAGCCTGAACTGCAATCGTGAGACCTTGTCTCAAAAAGACAAAATAATAATAATAATAATAAAATAATCCTTGAAAATTTAGAAAAAAAAGCAGACAGGAAGGAGTGGCTGAGTCTCTCTCTCTGAAAAGAGACACTCCAGGCGTCCCCTTGGCCTTACACATGTGCAGGGTTCCCGGGCCCCCGTGGGGTGTGGAGCTGGGGCTGGGGACGGCATCACTGAACATGCGTTTAGCTATGGATGTGCACTGGGCTTCTCTGCCAGGTAGTGAGCTCGCTGTCCCTGAGGGCATGCAAGGCCCTAGGCCAGCGATGGTGACAATACACAGCCTGTTGTGGCCCGCGGTTCCCCACCACTGCCCCCGACAGCCCCTTCCCAGGCATACGGCTCCTTAGATGGGGGACCAATGGCCCGCAAGTGTCCCCGCAGCCTGAACTCCGGGACTTTGCCCTGGCCTTTCTTATCCCTTCTTCACTCTGCAAACATCTAGGCCACCTCATGCTGTAATGTGTCCTATCATGCACTGGGGGCTGGGGAACGGGGTGCAGCCCAGGCTGCTCCGTGCTGGGGGTCCCTGAGCCCTGGGCCCAGCACTTGCAACTCTGGAGCCAGACGCCCGCAGTCACCCTGTGGGTCCCTCTGGTCACCACAGCTCCCTCCCTGGGATGCGACACCTTAAACCTTTGTGGGACATGAAGAGGAGCCCCAGGCGACGAGGCCGGGAGCCCTAAGTGGTCAGGGCTGGGCTTCCCGTGGTGGACACTTCTGTCCAGCATTGAAGTTGTCATCAGCTGTGGCACCCACTCAAGGACCAGGGCTGTGTCTCCAGGACTTGTGATCAACCTGAGCCCCTGCACTGAGGCTCACAGAGGAGAAACTGAGGCACGGGGGAGCAGGGAGCAAGCCGGTGCGCCGTCACACAAAATGATATCAAAAAAATCGTAGCATTCTCAACTTCAAGCCAACTAGGCCTAATAATAGTGACATGCATGATTCAGAAGCCCCCAGGGAGGGCTCTCCGTGCTCCACCAGAGGAAGCAGGTCAGGGGCAGCTGCGGGACGGGAGCTGGGGACCGCCGGCCAGTGTGGTCCTGCTGCCCTCGTTCCCTCCTAGCTGGGCCCAGTGTCAGAGCCTCCTGAGGCCAGGACCCCACAGTGAGGACAGCCTCACCGATGTCCTGGTCACCAAGGGGCTGGAGACATCATGCCTAGAGCCAGCCGAGCTTCCGTGGGCCCACAGCTGGGGGTGGGAAGGACCTGGGGCTGGCGCTGACCACACAACCCGGCTCCTGAAGGGCCCCGCTGACGGGCAGGCAGGGGAGTTAGGGTGCGGCAGCCCTCCCTGCTGTCCCCTGGCCCCATGGCCAGCTTCCCCTGGGCCTCCACCCTGCTCACAGCTGCTGGCCAGTGCTCCGGGCCATGTGCCCTGGTCACGGGGCTGGCCCTTCCCTGTCTCCACTCCCATCTTTTGCCTGGATTAGGGGCCAGCCGAGGTTCTGAGCTCACCTTGGCAGGAGCTCCTGTCACCCCAGTCCCTCCTGCCCTCCAAGACTGGGCCCCTGTGCTGGGGGCCCCCAGGACAGAGGCAGCCAGCACTGGGAGGGGGCGCTGGGTGGAAAGATGGGGTGCAGTGGGACGGGTGGCACTTTGGGGACTGGCCCTTGGGAGGAGCCTGGCCTCCTCCTTGGGCTGAGACATTGGGTGTGACTCAGTGTGGGGCTCCTGTAACCCAACCCTGGGTGGCCTGACTAGGCTGGAGAAGGACCTGTGTCCGGGCTTGGTTGGGCCCCGGGTGCTGTGGTAGACAGGCCCTCGCCGCTGGCTGGAACCCTGAAGTGTGTCTCTTGTGGAGATGGGGGTGGTGGGACCCAGTAGAGAGGACCCTGCCTCCAGCACGGGTGGGGAGGGGCTGGGGCGGGGGAGGGGCAGAGAAGGGTTTAATGGAGGGCGGGGCCCCAAGTCCTCCACAGCAGCTGTTCTGCCCGCAGCGCCCGGCCCCCGGGGACCTTGTTAAAATGCTGGTTCCAACTCAGTGGGTTGCGGGGTGAAGCTGGAGCGCCTGCTTCTAACAAGCTCCCCAGTGGCTGCGGGAAGCTGGGGCGATGGCATAAATCCTTCACCCCCGTAACCTCCCCACGCCCAGGCCGGGCAGATGCTGAGCCCCAGTGACAGACGGGGACACTGAGGCTCCAGGCGGGGACGTGAGTGGCCTGAGGCTTTGTGGGAAGAGGGCGGGGCTGGGTGTGCACCGGTGGGATCTGGGTGCAGTCTCTTAAAGCATGCGCAGCCCACAGGCTCGCTCCAGGGAGGGGGGGCGCACCCCGAGTTTGCTGGGCATCGGCCCCGTGCCAGGCCACCCTGTGTCCTTGCTGCGGGAACGGTGCCCTTCCTTCCCGGTGGAGCCAGCGCTGTGCTGTGACGCTGATGCCCCAGGACCTCGGTGCTGGCCCTGGGGACACAGGCCTGTCCTCCGCCCACCCCGTGGCTCTCTGAAGCCACCTTCTTTGAAGTAGCACCACACAGGAGCTGCAGAGGGCAGAGGTTTTCCGGGCAGAGGCCGCTGCCACCGGGAGCAGCAGCCGGAAGCTCTGGCACTGGCGAGCCCTGCAGCCCGCCTCTGTCCCTGTCCCCGGGCCCGCTGAGCTCCCGGAAAGACGATTGCAGGCCCATCCCGGGGGACGTAAACACCGCCGCAGCCCGGGGTTCACCTGGACAGAGGCTCCGGAGGACTCAGCCTGGCTCACCCCACACCTGAGACTCCCAGGGGCCCGGCACCGTGGGCCCCCGGGTGCAGCCCTGCAGCAGATCCTAGGTCAGTCCTGGGGGCTTCCATGTTAGATCCACGCCCACGGGCCTTGGGGTCCTCGCGTGAAGCAGTGTGGCTGTGCTGCGGTCACAGCAGGGCAGGAGCAGGGGCCCGGCTGAGGCTGGCAGCCCCGAGGACTGCCCCGCCATCTGCCCCCGCCCCAGCCCCCACCCCAGCCCCCGCCCCAGCCCCCACGGCCCTTCTGCCCCCGGGGAGGGGTTCATTCCATGGCCGGTCCCCTCCTACCCTCGGCCTCTTCTTTGACCTGAAGCCAAAGGAAGCCGCCACACTGGGCGCCTGCTGTGGGCTGGCCGCTCCCGTCACTGGGCAAGGTGCTCAGGGTGTTAAGCGCATTTCTGGCTTCGCAGAGCTGGGCGCCTGGGTAGAAGCCCCTCCCTAGACCGCCCCAGGCCCACTTGGGAGAATTGGTCCAGTCTCTGGGGTTCCGGGGGGTAGGCTGGGGCCCAGGGGATTGGCCAGGGCCCTGACTCTGTTCCCTGCTCCACGCCGGACACCCCCAGGTGGGCCAAGCAGTGCCCAGGTCTCCCCACGACAGGCGCCCAGCCGTCATCTCCAGCCCCTGGCCGGTCTTTTCAGCCATCTGAAAACCATCAGAGGCCTGGCGCACGAAATACCTTTCACATGAGGCTCTGTCTTCCAGACAGTTTCTTTCTGTCCAAACATTTCTCTTCAGCAGGCTGGGTGCCAAGGACGCTGCATGTCAGGGCCCAGACCTCCCAGTGAGCGGCTCTCTCTGTGCCCCCAAGGTGGGGGACAGCAGGGGGACAGCAGGATGGGCCTGGGCCTCCCTCCTCTGCCTCCACCCTTGCTGTGACCTCCAGGCACAGATCCGTCAGGGCTCTGTCCCGCTCCAGTCCTCCCGGGGCTTCCCGGCCTGTGGGTGACAACCCGGGCTCACCAGGGCCACAGGGGGCACAGGGCAGGACTGGAGCAGGGTCGGGGGAGGCGGGTGTGTCCCATGTGTGTGCAGTGCGCCCCGTCGGGGTGTCCGCTGCCTCAGAGCCCAGTTACAGCCTCGCTTCCCTCTCCTTCCTGCTGCAGCCCTGGGCACCCCGTCCCCAGCCTGCCTGCCCTGGACTGGCTGGGCACCCGCGGACTCCACAGCCCGGGGCCCCGCTCGCCCCTACGGCCTCACCTTGAGTCGCCAGCCCTCCAGGCCACGCGCTGTCCGGTGTCCCCAGCTCTGCCCCTGGCGGATGCGTTCCAATGTTTGTGGGTGGGAGCTGGGTGGGCGGCCTCACCGCTGAGCTGTGCCTGTGGGCAAGTCGCAGGCACAAGTGTCCTGAGCTCAGACAGGTGGGGGGCGTGGACTCCTGATTTTAGGGGGCGTCAGCATCCACTCCACAGCTGCCCACTCAGATCGGGTGACGCTGGCGCTGTGGACAAAGTGCCCGAGACACAGGGAGGGAGGGAGAGCGGCGCTTGCTCTTTTGGCTACCCTGGGAAGGCTTCATGGAAGAGGTGACATTCAAGCAGGCTCCACGGGATGAACAGGAGTTGGCCTGTAGGGCGGAGGGAAGGGATTCCGGGCAGAGAGAGGAGTTGGGCGTGTTCTGAGTGGGCTGCAGCTGGGTGTTTGGAGAGGGCTCAGAAGGGAGGAAATAAAGCCAAGGAAATGGACTGAGGTGCGATCCGCTGGGCCAGGGGTTTGGATCTGACCCTGGCGGCCTGGCTGTGCCGCACCTCGCCTGAGGTTGGCCGGCGGTGCCGTGGCTGGATCCAAGTTTCTGCTAGGATTCTGAGTGCTCTCCCAGTTTCGGGCCTGACAGGTCTGTTTAGCCATTTTTGTGCCCAGGTCTCGCGTAGTCTGGGGAAGCGGAAGGGAGACAGTGCTCTGTTCAGGAGCCGCCCTTGGGGTGGGGGAATTTTCAGGGGAGGGAGGACTCGGAAAGCTCAAATATTCCCAGAACACTGGAGCCCATGAGAGACCTCCTTACAGGCGCCACGACCCCAGCCCTGCGGCCGCCTGCCCGGCCCCGTGCGCTCCTCCTGTCACTGCTTCCCGTCCTGGGCTGGGTGACCCTGGGCACAGCAGCCAGACCTACCCGTGTCCCTGCCTGGGAGGGGCTTGGGTGCCGACGGCTGGTGTCTCCGCTCTGCCCCCTGCCGGCGGGGCCTGGCCAGTGCGCCCGCTCCCTCTGCCCTGGGCATGGTCCTGGCCGCTTCCCCTGGGATTCTGCGCAGGGCCAGCCTTCCCGGACAGGTCATGGTGGAGGGGCTGGGGAAGGAGGATGCTGGAGCCTCAGACAGGTGGCGACTGCCTGGCTCCGTGTCCCAGGCAAAAGAAAGGGCACCACCAGCCTCAGGGGAAGCTCAGGCCTGTGCCTGGCTGCCCGTCCCGGTCCTCTGCAAACGCCCAGGTGCGGGTCAGGAAGCCACGCGCTGTGTTGCATGGCGGTGGCAGCACACAGCAGGAAGTTTGGTGGCACTGGCCTCTGGGTGGGCGACATCAGTCTTCTCCCCTGGGTCCCTGAGTGCATCCAGTATTGCGCTGACCCTGGGTTGCGGGGCTTTGGCCGCGGGACCAGGCGTGCAGGGACATGGTCTCCCGGGACAGGCTCAGGGTCTCAGGACCTGGGCAGCAACTCCTGGGTTTCTGCAGAGGGACTGAGTGACCGGCAGCAGCTGTGCCCCCGAGGCTGTTCTGAAACCCACCCGCGTGGGCTGGGGCTGCTTCTGGCTGAACTTGGCCACAGGGGCTGACGGCTGAGCGGGCAGAGGCCATGTCCGGGGAGCTGGGGACTGACACCCAGGCCTGGGCCTGAGTCCGGCCCCGTGAGATCTGGGCAGTGTCTCCGAGCTGCTCTGGCTGCTGTTCCCACGCGGGACCCAGGACCCGAGACTGTGACTCCCCAACCCACGTGGTTCCGCAGCCACACGGAGCTGCCACGGATCGAAGGCGGGGACACACCCTTGGCCTTCATCAGCAGCTTGGCCGCGAGGACAGGAGCCAGTTCCACAGCCAGGCTGGTCCCCACGGTGTGCCCCCTGCCGAGGGCCTGGGGCGCAGATGTTCCGTCTGGAATCCCAGACTGAGGAGCGGGGTGGGGGCTTCGAGCTAACCCATCCCCGCCCGGTTCGTGCTGTCCTTCGCCCATCAGGATTGATGAGAGGTTGCTCTGTGCTGGCCACGTGGTAAGCACCGAAGACGCGTTGGCTGGGAGGCACGGTCCTCCCTGGTCTGGGATGTGCAGGGAGGGAGAGGGACCTTGGCAATGATTTCATAGTCGTTGTCTGGTGGCAAGAGTGCACTACCATGGGGGACAGCACGTGGAGAGGCCAGGAGGCTGTCCCAAGGGTGGGACCTTTACTTGTACCTTCACAGCTTGAACACTGTTGGGAAGCCTTCCGAGAGCAAGGATGGCAAGTGCAAAGGCCCTGTGGTGGCAGGAAGTAAGGCTTGTTGGAAGAGCTGCTGGAGGTCAAGTGCTAGCCAGGTGGGGTATAGGTGGGCCTTCCAGCACGGTCAGGGGTGAGGGCTTTGACAACAGCCCTCCCGGCTGGCCTGGGCCACCAGGTGCAGAGAAAACATCACTCCCCGGTGGGGCTGGTGTGTGCACCTGGGAGCAGCCTTGCTCCTTCCCATTCCCGGGATCTCGCGAGTTCCGGAGCACGCATGTTCTCGCGTGTGTCTGCCCTCGCACGTGCCCTTCCCTAGCCTCCCCCTCCCCCCCGCAGATGCGCTCGGGTCCTGCAGCTGTTCTGAGCCGCCGGTGCCGGCCCCACCTCGGAGCTCGGGGCTGCAGGACAGGGCCGGCCAGGGAGACGCGGGGAGCACGCCTGCTGGCATTGACCCGGCCTGGGTGGAGCCCGCGGGCTTAGGCTGCTCTGAGTCCCTCGTCCTGGTGGGAAAATGGAGGCTTGGAGTCACTCGCGGGCCCGGGGCTCCCTCGGGAGCTCCTCCGCCCCCTTCCTTCCTGTGCCCCCCACCCCCGCCCCCCTAGCCAGCACGTGAAATGTTCACGGGCTCATTTATTCTTTAAAAATTAAGTTTAAAAATATTTTATGCAGTGCTGCAATCACAGTTGGAAGCCACTTAATTAATCCCAGGTGGCAGGACACCAGACGGCTGGATAATTGCTCGCAAGTCCTCTCCCTAGCCTTTCTAGGGCGGCTCCCCGAAAGGCACTTCCGGGAGGGTGTGGCCACCGTTGCTCCCGCCCCCTGGGCCGTCCTGGCCTCGGCTGGCAGGGGGTGGGGGGTTGGGGTGTCAAGAAGATGCCCCAGTGCCCTGTGCTGCCCTTGGCCCACGCCAGGGGCTTCCTGCAGAGTTAACTGTGGGACTCCACCACGTTGAGCGTGGCCCGGGTTTGAGTCGCAGGCCCCATGAGGATGGGGTGGACGGGTCACTGTGGGGAGGCTGGCATCGGTTGATTTCACAGGACAGGAGCAGCAGGACCCCAGGGTGCGTCCAGCGACAGGGACTCTCTGCTGACTGCTGTGGGATGCAGAGGGTTGTATCAGTCAGCCAGGGCTGCGTAACAGCGTTTCCCAGACGCCCCCAGCTCTGGAGGACAGAAGTCAGAGACGGAGGTGGGCACGGTGCTGGCTCTGGGAGGACACGGGGCAGCTCCGGCCTCCCTGGCTTGTGGCTGCTGGTGTCCTGGGGACTCCCGGGCTCGCAGACGTACCACCCCACCCCTACTTCACCCTCACTGCTCTTCTTACTGGGTGTCTGTCTCCAGCCCCCTCCTTAGAAGGGTGTGAATGCACCCTGAAGACTTTTTAGTCCGATTCCCTCTGTGAAGACCCTGTCCAAATGCGGCCACACTCAGGTCCTGGGGTTAGGACTTCAGCATGCAGGTTTGGGGGACACATACCTGTCCTGAAGAGGGGAGCCCAAAGCCTGTGTGGACTTGTCTGCCTTGGTACATCCTGGGTTGGGTAGTCTCTGGGCAAGGGCTCCTGAGGCTGAGTCCGCAGTAAGACGCCTGGACACCGTCACCTCCCCGAGGCCAGCCCTGGGGGCGGCGTGCCGGCCTGTAGACACCCCTGCAGACATCCGCAGGCTGGGGCCATGCGTCCTTCAGTTGGGAGCTGAGTCCCCGAGGTCCTGACACCACGCCCGTGTCGGGATGTCCTTGGGTGAGTCGTGGATGTCCCCAGCACCCCGAGAGAGTAGCGGTGGGGCTGTGCCAGGCCAGGCCCTGCCCAAACCTGACCCTGAGACACTGGGCTGCACAGGGCGGTGGCCGCACAGTGACCCTGTGTCCCACCTGAGCCTCCGGCGGGGTGAAGTCCACTGTGCCACTCAAGAGGTTCGCTCTGGCCCGTTGTTCAAAAGCCCCCTCCTGTTCCCCCCGGGGCAGCACCGGAGTGCGGCGGCTGAGGTGGGTGGGAAGGCCTCGCTCTTCGTGCCACCTGTGCCCGTGCCAGGGGCAGGGGCCGCCGCTCTTGGTGGGTGATGAGCGATGTCGGGGTGAAGAGGTGACTCAGCCCAGGTCTGAGGGTGGACTCTGACATCCGGAGCCCTCCTCGGGGCTGGGGACAGGCAGGGGACACGGGTGGTCTTTCTAAGGAAGCCTGCTCAGGGCATGGTGCCCGGGGATGCTGTTCGAGGTGGCCCAGCCCTGGAGACGCCCCGCTGGCTCTTCTGCTGTGGCCGTCACCTTTCCCTTTGTGGTAGCTTTGGACAGGGGCCCCGTCTCAGGTCGTGCCCGGCCCTGCGGCCTCTGCAGCCGGCCCCAGGGAATCCAGTGCACCCTTCTTCACTCCTTGTGTCCCCCTCCAGGCCGGAGAGGCTGGAGGAGGAGGGTCCTGCTGTCCTGGAGGTGGTGGCCCGGAGGGAGGTGGGGCGCCCCGGCAGGGCTCCCAGGCCCAGCCCCGCTCCTGCAGGGTTTCTGAGGCTGGGTGATGAAGTGTCCTCTGGAAAGTTCCGTAGAAAGTAACCTGCCTTGAAGAACGGCCAGCGAGGGATAATCGGCCACTGACGTGGGCTTGGACAGTGATTATGTCAGTCGTTAACCTCGGGGCTGCGAGCCAGAGTCGTGCTCATTGGGTCTCTTCCGCCTGCAGCCGCCGGGGTGGAGAAGGAGGCAGCACCTGGAGTGGGGGTGCTGCGTCCCTGGGGGCCGGCCCAGCTCTGTGCCCGCTGAGTGACCCCAGGGCGCCCTGCACCGGGGAGGGTCAGGTCTGCAGGGGAATGGTGGGAAGGGAATGGTGACGGTCACCCAGGCCCGCCGAGGGCTCTGCGCCCCTGCACCTCCAGTCCTTGTGACTGGGACGTTAGGACGGCGTCCAGGCCCTCTGGTCTGCACCATTTGCAAACGTGCCTGCCTGCCTGGCCTCAGGTGCATGGCTGGTGGGCGCATGACCGGGCCTGGGGCCTCCACCGAGGAGGGACTGTTCGTCCCGGGGTGGGATGCCGAAGTGACTCCTGGCCTTTGAAATGGGATGGTTGGGGGCCTGCTTCTGGCCTGGTACCCTAACAGGTGAGTGACCCCAGACCACACAGCTGACGTGTCTGAGTCTCAGCCCCTTCCCGTGGGAGACAGACGCGTAGTCCCCGCACCCCACAGTAGCGGGTTTAGTCCCGCAGTGCACACAGCCTGGTGTCTGGACGGGACTGGGGTGCCGCATGGCTCCTCTTCTGCCCTTCCCTCCTGGAGCCCGATTGACAGGCGTGGCACCACAAAGAGCAGCGACTGGGGGTGCACGCTCTGGGGCAGACTCCTGGCTCTGGAGTCCAGCGTGGCTCCTTTCTCCCTGGGTGTCCCTGAACCTGCCTTCCTCAGTTTACCCATCTGGAAAATCAGCCCCACAGGCAGCACTGTGCCGGATGGGTGGGGGTGCCCATGGGGTCGTTTGGGGGGCGGAGTGCTTACAGTGAGTGCTCCAGCAGCAGCTGCTCGGTTTACACGGTGCTGTGCCCTGTTCACCCACGCCGCTGAGGTCTCCAGGCGTGGCAGCCGGAGAGTCGCCACCCCAGAACTGTCTGGGTGGCCCTCCTGCAGGTGTGCGGTGTCCTGGAGGGTGGCGGGGAGGACTTAGTGAGCTCAGGCCCGGGGCGACTGCAGCTCCCCGCAGGGGTTTTGCCCAGGCCTGTGCTGAATGTGGACACAGGGTTGGGGTGGCTGCAGTTTGGCCCCGGGTCCTGGCAGCCCCTGTCCATGCTCATTTCGACTCCATTACTGACCAGGGAAAGCTGTTTGCTCCCGGCTGCCCCCAGCACGGGCCTGGGATTCAGGTTTAAATGAGCACTGCCTATGGACTCAGGCCGCCCAGCCCGGTCCAGAAGCCCAGCATCCCCGGACACAGAGCCTGCGGCTCCCTGCGAGGCCAGACCCGGTCATCCCGTGGGACGTCCTGGGTGCAGGGTCGTGGGGTTTCTGCTCAGGTCCTTGGTGTCCTGAACACAGAATCAGACAGGACCCCAGGAACGGCAGCAAGCATACAGATTTCCCGAAGGTGGGAAGGAGGTACGCTCCCCAGGGCCAGAGCAGGCTGGGGACCTCGAGGAAGAGGGTCCTTAGCATCCCTGATTCCTGGGTGGGCTCCCCCTCATGCAGACAAGCACCAGACGGAAAGTTGTCCCTGCGGAAAGTCACTCGGCCCGGCCCAGGTTGAAATTGCCCTGTGGAAGGTCAGGTGCACACGAAGCATAGGAGCAGTGTCTTCTGATTGGTCGTTGCCCACATGCAAATGAAAAGTGGGAAATAGAATTTCTGCTTGGTCTGCAGGGCTTGGCCTTCGTCTGGGGTCCTCTGAGGTCCTGTGTTCTGCTCATGAACTCTCCTTTTAGGAAACATCTTGCTCTACCTGCTAGCTGTGGCTTTTCAGGACCTTTGGCACATTCTGCCCAGTTAGTGGTCTAGTTTGCCTCAGCCCTAGTCTCGGAACCTTCTAGAAATGAAGGGAAAACAGCCAGCAGCACCCGGGGCTTCACTGCTGCTGCCAGCTGGTGGGGGAGGTTGGACAGCGCCGCTGGGCAGTTTGCGGTCCTGCTCCTTGGTCCCCTGGGCCACAGCACAGAACCCCAGACGGCGGCCCCCTCCCTCAGGGCCGGGGCAGCAGGGAGGGGAGTATGGGTGCCCTGTCCTCGCAGCGGGAGCAGTTTTGGGTTCCTCCGTGCAGCGGGCAAAGAGGAGGCGGCAAGGTGGGGGCCAGGAAGGCGACTTTGACCTGCGATGCTATCCCAAAAGGGGCCGGGAGGTTGGAGGAAGCAGGACCTGGATGCGACGTGACCTCAGGCCGGCAGGGGAGCCCCAGGTGTCTCTTTAGTCAGAACCACAGGCGGTGTTGGAAGGGGCTGCAGGGTCTTTGCCAACAGCAACATCAGTTTGCAAAGGAGGTGACAGCTCTCGGTGAGGGACAGTGACCCGGGTGTCTCCTGACTTCTTCTCCGCGCCCCTGTGCAGGACCTGAGTGGACGCAGCCCAGTCTGAGCTTCAGCAATGCCGCTCGCCAGCTGTGCAGCCTGAGGCAAGTCCTGTGACCTCTCTGTGCCTCAGTTTCCCTCCGGGGAGCTACAGTGACTCTGAAGACCTACCACAGTGGTGTCCCTTTTCTACTTAGGACCTTCAAGTTCTCCCGGGTTGGGGCCTGGGCACGTGGACGGTGCCTCTGTGGCAGACCTGGCCTGCCTCTCTGTCCACCGTCCGCACCGTGTTGTGGCTTCTGGAGTGTCCCCCGCCCCGCCCTCTCCTGCCTCTGCTGTCTCCCTCCTCCTCTGCCCTTCTGCTCTGGCCAGCTCCTCCCCTTCGTGGTCAGTGTCACTAAGAGGCTATCATTTCCATTGATTTTTGCAAAGAACCACCTTTCGGTTTCATTGATTCCTTCTACCATTTTTCTGACATCTGTTTCTTTATTTTAGCTCTGATCTTTATTATTTCTTTCCCGATATTTACCTTGGGTTTGATTTGCTCTTCTTTTTTCTGGCTTCTTGCAAGCAGACTTTCGATGATTTTGTACCGTTTTTCCTGTCTTACAAGGACATTTTAAAGCTACCTATCGACCTCCTAGCCCCGCTGCAGCTGCAGCCCATACATTATGGTGTGATGCTTTCTCACTCTGTCCAAAATACCTTTTCATGTTCTTTGTGATGTCTTCTTTGATCCATGGGTTTTTGGGAAATCTGTCCTTTATTTTCAAATATTTGAGGGTTTCCTAAATTTCCTTTTTTTGTTGGTTTTTAATTTAGTTCCATTATGGTCAGCGAGCATATCTTATATGATTTCAACTCAAAGAGATTGAGACTTGTTTTATAGCCCAGCATGTGATCTGTCCAGGGGAAAGCTTTATGTGTGCTTGGAAAGAATGTGTAGCTCGCTGTGGGGGTGCAGTGTGCATGTCAGTTAGGTCGAGTTGGTTGATCATGTTGCTGTAGTGTTTCGTGTCTTCGGTGACCTTCGGTCTGGCTGTTCTAACTGTTAATGAGAGCAGGATATTGAAATCTCCAACTGTAATGGTCGAGTTGTATCATTCTCCTTTCAATTCCACCCGTTTCGTTTTGTGGGTTTGGGCCTGTGTCTTCAGTTGCTAGATAAAAATAGCCGACACGTGCCGCTTAAAGGAGGAGAGGCTTATTGGTTGATGGTTTGTGGAATTCAGTCCGTGGTCAGCTGGCTCCAAGGCAGGAACCTCGTGGCGGGAGGGCGTGGTGGACCAAAGCTGCTTAGTTCGTGGTGGCCGGGGAGCAGAGTGGGCACGGTGCTGGAGAGGGAGGGGCAGAGACCAGGTATCGTCCCCAAAGTCGCAGCTCCGCTGCACACCCGACTCACCCAGGGGAATGCTTTACTGCTGTGCGCTCTAGGCCTGTTGGGTTGACAGCTGAACTTAACTGTTACAGGGGCGTATGCGTTTGCGCTTCTTAGATCTTCCTGAAGGTCTGACCTCCTCCTTCTCTCCCTGGAGCCTCACATAATGGCCCTTCTCCAGGGAGATCCTCCCGAATCTCAGACAGCGCCAGGTCCCGCATGCTGAGGTTCCGGGACTTCCTGCTCCCCATTATAATGGCCATCGTCCTGTGGTACGCGCTTGGAAGCTCTGTGAGGTCGGGAGCACATAAACCTTACTCAGCTCTTTAGGGCCAGCACCTGACACAAAACCTACACATACGTAGTAGTAGATGTTCATTGATCAAGTTTGTGTCTACAAGGAATGTCACACTAATGTCACACTAATAGTGCCTAAAGTTCAGCGCACAGGGCCAGCTATGCCTCAGCTCCCTGAGGCATCACCCGAGTGTTTTTGAACATCGCTGAATTAGGACAGGGCCACTGCCCCATGGCAAACTGCCCAGGTGGCTCCTGTGGTGTCCATGTCTGGGAGCACTCGGGTCACTTGGCTGAGAGACACTCGTCCCATCCCACTCTCTTTGGACTTGATTTGGCCCTGATTGGCCTTTGTTCATCTGATTCTCCACAAGTGGCCCAGGCCACCCAGATCCACGTACGGTGAACATCCCGTGTCCCCCTCCCGCCAGATGCGGAGAATGTGATGGTGACTGAGGGGTGGATGCCCCTGCATGCCAGGCCCCCTGCCACCCTTTCCAGCCTCACGGTCACCCGG
Source organism: Dasyprocta punctata (assembly GCA_004363535.1). Taxonomy (NCBI): domain Eukaryota; kingdom Metazoa; phylum Chordata; class Mammalia; order Rodentia; family Dasyproctidae; genus Dasyprocta; species Dasyprocta punctata. The sequence goes on along the minus strand of RJWM01011572.1, from coordinate 30,676 downwards.
CGAGATGCAGACCCTGGGCCTTTGCAGATAAGGAGCTTGAGGTCCCGGGTGGTTGTGCGATCTGGCCGTGAGCACGGAAGAGGCGGGAAGAGGCGGAGCCTGGAAAGTTATTGTAGTCCCAAATATTGAGTATGGTAATCCAAGTATTGAAATCCTTTGTCTAGTTTTCCTCACAATCCAAGAAGTTATATTTATAAATCCACTGAGACGTTATTGGAATCCCGGCAAATTAATTCCAATCTACCACCTCCAATGCAACCCACAGCGAGAGTTAAGATTCTGAGACATATTCCAGGTTAAGGGCAGCCAAGGGGCCCTGAGTCCAATCCTCGTGAGGACATGCGGACAAAGGCCTTGATCCTAGGCCTCTCCCAGAATTTATTAGCTAGTGAAGCAAGGGGGTGGCTTGAGGATGAGTGACAGTGAGGATGGCGGGAACTACGTGAGTAACTTGAGCTGGCTAACAAGGTAGTGAGAAAGGTATCTCTGCAAAATGCAGATAAAGATATGCAGGGGGATCAATTTGCACAATCCAATCAAGATAGCAAGTGGATTGTTTTAGGAGGCTGCTGCTTCAGTTTCTGATATGCAAACTTTATGCCCTGGGAACTCACAGCCTCTTTCTCGAGGCTCAGTCGACATTCCCAGAGCTCACCGGCTCTGCCATCCCGCTGTGCTTTCTACATTTTACGAAGGTCACTTTGGGAGGAAACAGGACACTGTCTGATGGCTTTAAAGACTACATAACAGTACCTGCTTCTGATATGTAAACTTTTATGCCCTGGGGACTCATAGCCTCTTTCTCGAAGCTTGTACCCAGTTGACATTCCTGGAGCTCTCTGGCTCTGCCATCCCGCTGTGCCTATACATTTTACAGAGATCACTATGGGAGGCAACAGGACACTGATGGCTTTAGAGATTACATACCAGTACCTCAGCTAGCCTTATTTGCAATGCTTAGAGCCAATTGAAGAGAGAAGGAAAGAACATAGCTCTGTATACATCAACATAAGGAAATAAGTTTCGATATAATCAAAGTTGCAGCAATTGTTCTGTGTTCAAGGGGACCCGCTCAAGTTGTCTCCCACAGAAAGTCACGGAGTGCTTCCAAACCCCAAGCTTGTTTCCACATCTCCCTTCTCCCGGAGAGGTGAGGAATGCCGGCGCGACCCTGTGGGTGTGTGTGGACACTGTCAGCTGAGATCAAGGCGCCTTATGTTTAAACCGCAGTCTCTAAAACGGAAATGAAAAATTCTGCAGTAACTACATTTTAAAGCAAATTAACCTTGATAAGATCTTTAGTGTCATGTATTAGACTATTTTCCCTTAGTAATGCATTAAAACTGTCAAACCCGATATGATCACACAATTAATGAGATTACATTCGATGTAAATTTCACTTCATTATTACAGCATCTGCGCTAATAGACTTGTGATTAACCCCGCAAATCATGCCAGTTCAAAAGGACGACCTTCCGAGGGTCGCACCAAGTGAACAGGCGGGCCTGCAGTGCCGGGTCAGGGGCGGAGAGAGGGTGGGGTAGCGGGATCGACTCCCTGAGATGAGCAGCGAGAACGGAATTTGTTAGGCCCCTCCCTTGCTTCCAGCTGCCCGGGACCTGCTGTCCCACAAGTGCCGTCCTGTGTGCCAGTCGGGCTTCCTGGGGAAATCGCTCCCCATTCACTCAGGTCCTTCGGGCTCTCGGTCCCCCAGCCCCGCTGGCTTCTGAAAGACTTGCAGAGCAGAGGTCTCGCAGAGGAAGTGCGCCTGTGGAGGACACCGTTCTGCAGGAGCCGCTGTGTGCCCCGCGGCAGAAGCCTGCGTGTGCCGATGGAGGGACGGGGCCAGGGGGAGCGGGGACAGCCTGGGACAGTAGCCTGTCCCCTCGGGCCGGGAGAGGGCTGGGAGACTGAGGCGGGGGCCAGCTGGGGCAGCCACGTCAAGCATGGGTCCCTGTGGGTGCTTGGACTGGAGCCCGGGGCCTCTGTGGTGGGACAGGGAACCTCAGGCCAATGGGCGTGAGGCCCGCCCTGGGGTGGCCTGGGTACGCACCAGCGCCGGGTGCCCCAGGCTTGGCTGGGCTGATCTTGCCGAGCCCTGGGTCTGTGCTGGGTGTGTCTGTCCTGCCTTTACCAAGATGTCTGTCCTGAGTGGAAGGGATGTTCCCCACTGTCTCCAGAAGGGGTGGGTGTCATTTTCTGGTCCCAGCTGGTGACTTTAGTTCCGAGAAGTGGAGAGGTGCTCTCTACACAGCCCCGTGGGGGAGCTGGTAAACTGACTGCCAGCTCTGTGAACTGGGGCACAGCCGTCCTGCCTGTCATGCCACGCGTGAACTCATTCCACGTGGGGTCCGGCTGTGTGAAGTGGCCGCGTCCCTCTTCTGTTCCAAGAAGTGCAAGCCACATGGGTGTGGGGACCTCTGGGAACCCCTCTGAGGCCAGGCTGTCCTTCAGAGTCAAGAAAGCCCTCCCGACCTGAAGGTGTGCACAGTGAAATCACTTCCAGGGTCAGCAGGAGACGACTTTAGAGTCGCACAGTGGGGCTTTAGCTCCCGTTATGAGCAGTGATAAGAAATTAAAATGTGGTAATTTTGGCTGGGCATGGTGGTGCTCACCCAGTGATCCCAGCACTCGGGAGGCTGAGGCAGGAGGATTGCCATTCGTTTGAGGTCAGCCTGGGCTACATAGTGAGACCCGATCCCAAAAAACCAAAAAATAAACATAAATAAATAAAAATAAATGGTTCAGTTTTGATACCGGCATGGAAAAGGGCCTAATGGAGAGCTGGGGTCCGAGCCCTCTGCCTGCCTCGGGTGGGCATAGGTACCAGCTCTGACTTTCTGCCGTCTCCTGGTGCCCAGGTCTTATCAGATGGGGCACTGTGTTCCCGAGGCCAGCGTGTTGGACTCAGGTGTGACTGCAGACCGGGACACCCGGAGGTGCTGCAGGCCCTGGGGCAGTGGCAGCCAGCCGCGAGGATGGGCTGGGAGGTTTTCACCGGGGCCCCGTGGCAGCCCTGCCCTGCTGTCGCCCACCGCGTAGCACGGGCTGGCACGCTGTTTCCTGTTCAGTGTCAGCCCAGGAAACGGCGCGTGGAGACAGGCTCAGCACGCAGCCCACAGGCGCCGGTTTGGGGCGCTCCTCGTGCTGTCCATGTGACAGGGACAGAGGCCTCCCCTCCCCCGGCTCAAGCTGGCCCCTGCCCCCACCTCCTCCTCCTCTCCAGAGCCGCCCAACTCTGCCCCGCCCTTCCACATACCCTCCTCTCTCCCTCCTCTCTCTTCTCATCTCTCTCTCCCTTTTCCTATTGCCCTTGTCCTATCTGTCCTTTTCCCTGACCTTGTCTGCCTGTCTGTCCTGCCTCCTGGGTCCTGGACAGCAGTGCCCCGGGCCAGGCCTTGCCGAGCATTAGGGGGAGAGACAGCTATGCTCCACTGAAGAAGCAGTGGCCCTGTCTGTCCTTCCATGCTTCCCTCTCCACTTCTTTTCTCTCCGTACATCCGTCTGCTACACACTGTCCACCTGTCCGTCTGTCCATCTGCTTAACACCCACCTGCTTAGCCACTACCTACCTGCTCACCCGCCCACCCAGGCACCCACTCACTTGGCCCTCATTCAGCCACTCAGTCACCCCTCTCCCCACGCGTCCATCCGTCCACGCACACACCTCCGTATTTTCTCACTCCCCCATCAGCCCACCCACAAGTCCCTTCCTCCATCCGCCTGTCCGTCAGCCTGCCAGCCCTCCCCCTCCCGCCACGCTCTGTCCTCTGCTGGGTGCAGGGATGAAGTGTGGGGCTCAGCTGCTGTGTCTTTGGGGCTCCCGAAGCCTCCTGCTACGTGTCTCTGGTAATCCTAGTCACCCCCAGTGTGAGAAATGGGGGTGGCCCTGTCCCCCTCAGTGCTGTTTGAGCAGGACTTTGACAGTGAAGGGTCCCTTTGGTAAACATGACACTGTAATTTCCTTGAATAAATATTAAAAATCTGTGATGCTGTTATGGTTTGTGTCTAGATGTCTCCCCAAAGCCACAGGCAGTCACAGGGGTGGCTTCTAGAGTTTGTGACTGATTTCTGGCCCAATGCTGGGGTTGTGGGTGTGAGTGCTACACTTGCCCAGGGGCAGTAGCCTGCATGCAATATAAGGGAGGGAAAGAGGCTTGTTCTCTTGCTCTTCCTCTTTTGCCCTTTTGCCCCTTTTGCTCTGGCTGCTTTGGCTGTCTTCCGCCACCTTGAAGTGTTACCCCTCAGCTATGCAGCTCTGCCCTGGGGCCAGCTGAGTATGGACTGAAACCTCCACAAACCGTGAGCTAAATAAACCTTTCTTCCTTTAACCTGGCGTGTCAGGTATTTTGTCTTAGCAATGAGAAAAAAGTAATTAAGATAGAATTTGGTACCAGAACAGTGGGGTTGTTGCTGTGACTGTACTTGCCCATGTGGTTCAAGAGCCTTTGGGAAAGGCTTGTGGGAAGAGTTTGGGAAGGTTTGGAGATGTTGCATGAAGGAATAGAACAGCCTTAGGCTGTTCTGTAGGAGAGATTCTGGTCAGGGCTCAGGAGAACAGAAGGCTGATAGAAATCCAGCTGGTAAAGATCAGGCTTGGGAGGTTTCTGCTGGGAAGAAGGACTGCACTGGTTGTTGGAGTCCAGATGTGTGTTATAGCTTGGCAGAAAGTTTATCTGCATTTTGCTCATGTCCAGAGATTTTGCCTGAGACTGAGATTGAGGGTGGCAGACTAATTAACCTGGCAGAAGAAATTTCAAGGCAGTCAAATGTTGAGGCTGTGGCATGGCTATTTTGAGGGGCTTTTAGCCAGATTTAGGTTGCAAATCAGGAGCAAAGAGCCCAGCAGGATGATTTAAAATGTTGTGAGTTTGGCCAGAATGAAAGTTCTAGTAAAGCTGTGGACTGCAAAGATAGAGCTGAGGAGATCTTGATTGCTGAGAAGGAACAGGAGACTAGAAAAGATGGCCTTAGGGCATCACAGGAAGCAGCAGGCTTCTACCCTTGCAGCCTCAAAACTGCAAAAGTGAAAGGTTTTGCTTTGAGGGGAAAGCTTCAGGGCACCATGTTCCAGAATGGCGGTGGTGGCCACACCAGGTTCCAAAATAGTGGCAGCCTAGAGAAGCTGTTCCTCAGAAGTGGGTTCAGAGCACTGAATTGATTCAGGCACTTGACTCCTCCAAGGGAGAGGGAAGCCTGGCCACTGCTCCAGCTGGCAGCAGACCTTGGCATCATCCACGTGGTGCTGGTTTTAGGTGCATGCAGAATGCAAAAATTCTGAGGTTAAAAAGGCTTCCACCCAGGTTTCAGAAGGCCAGGGAGGCCAGGCAGTGTGCCCCCGAGAGGGCTGTGAGTGTGAGGCCAAAGGTGCAGTGGAGACCCCAGAAGTTTGGAGAAGCCAGGAGCATGGATTGCCTGAGGAAAACTGCAAGGAGGAAGCAAAGGAGGCCCAAGAGAAAAACTCGGGAGCTACAACCACTGGCAGTGCCATAGGGCTAGAGCCACACAAGCCCTTTGGAGCTTACGGTTTGCCACAGGATATGTTGAACGCTGCACAAGGAACCATGGGACTTAATGTTTGCCTTGCCGCATGTCGGACCTGCTTTGGTCCCATTCCTTTGTATCTCCGTTTGTACCTTTTGGAATGGTTATGTTTATCTTGTGCTGTGGGATGTTGGAAGTGTTTAATTTTGTTTTCATTTGTACAGTGGCTCACAGATGTTTGCCTTACATCTCTGAGGAGACTTGGGACTTGGACTTTTTAGCAATGCTGAAACTGTTAGGTCTATGGTGACTTTTAGAGAGGGACTAAAATGCCTTTTACATAAGGGGATTTGCATGGGTCTTAGGGTGGCCAGGGGTGGAATGTTATGGTTTGTGTCTAGATGTCCCCACAAAGCTTCATGCAGTCACAGGGGTGGCTTCTAGAGTTTGTGACTGAGTCCTGGTCCAGTGCTGGGGTTACGGATATGAGTGCCACACTGGCCCTGGGACAGGTAACCCACATACAGTATGAAGGGGGGAAAGAGGCTTGCTCTCTCTTGCTCCTCCCGTTTGCCCTTTTTACCCCTTTTGGTCTTGCTGCTTTCGCTGTCTTCTACTGCACTGAACTGTTGCCCCTCTGCCATGTGCCGCCCCTCCTTGGAGCCAGCTGAGTATGGGCTGAAACCACAAACTGTGAGCTCAGTAAACCTTTTCTTCTTTAACCTTGAGTGTCAGGTATTTTGTCTCAGCATTGAGAGAAAAGTGACCAAGACAGATGCCAACCTCAGCTGTCTGCCAGAAGTGCCTCTGCTTCCCGCTGATGGCCCCTTGAAGCTGGCACAGCCGCCACCCATCCTGCCTCGCCTCTTTCTGTGCCCGGTCAGGAGCTTTGGCCTCTCTGACGTCCAGTCCCTCCCCGAGGTGGGGACATGGCCTTGGTTTTGTGCTCTGTCCCCAGTATGAGATTAGGCCCCACTTAGTGGCATTGTGGGGACCTTGGGAACAGCCTGGCCAGAGTCCCCAGGAGCAGAGGAGGGAGTGGCCTGCACTGGACCCCATTAGGTGGACAGGGCAGTGGCAGAGGGGCCCTAGCAGGAGACAGGACATACTCACTTCTGGTCAGGGCCCTGTGGTGTGTCCCCCTGGTTTCTCTCCCTGTCACCTTTGCAGGGTCACGGGCGATGGGGGGCGCTACAAAGTAGGGCAGGGAGGAGCAAGTGCACGCTAAGTAAGAAGTTAGAAGCTGGGTGTGGTGGTCCATGCCAGAGGTCAAAGCCGGGGCTGCGGGCTGTCAGAGTCTCCAGCGTGGTCTTTAGAAACCTCACGGGCACATACAAGGAGATGGGCTGGGTATTTTTAGACCCTGGGGCCTGCTTCGGGCCCTGTCCCCATGCTGCACAAGGCCCAGGGCCTGGCCAGGCTGGCTGCATCTCTGCCTTGCCCTGACCTCAGGCAGATGGGCTCCTCTTCCTTTAGCTCGATGTCCCCAGCTCTGTCTCAGCGACTTAAACTTTTGGGAATCTGGTTTTTTTGAGAAGATTACACGAGCTAATCCAAGCTCTTTTGGCGAAATCAAATCCCTTTCTTGGCTTGGAACCAGGTTCCCCACTGGTGCGACGCGTCCTCCAGCCCGCTCCTTGACTAAATCGCAGGCTCGCTGAGGCCTCCTCCCGTCCTGCTCTGCTCTGCCTGCACAGCAGGCTCCGCTGCAAGCTGCGCTCTGGCCATGGGCCTTCCAGGGGCCGCTGAGACCCTGCTTGCCTCCCACTAAAGACATTTGTGCCTCCGTCCCCGGGGAGGGGAGCAGCATGCCCAGGAGTCACAGAGAAAGCGATTTTCTCAGAGCTGCGGAGCTTGGGGAGATGTGCTGGGTTTCCCCTAAAGGAAGAGGGGTATGGAGTGACACTTTGGAGTGCCTGCCGCACAGCAGGCATGTGCCAGGAATCTGCTTGCTTTAACCATCAGCCCATTTTACGGAAGAGGAGATGGAGGCCCAGAGAGGCCTCCCTTCCCAAGAGCCGGTCTTGTTTCATTATGATTATGATTATTCCACTTCACAGAAGGGGCAACGGGAACGCAGGGAGGAATGAGCTCACGGGGGCCGTGTGTCCGTGGGCTCCCGAGGCTGTTTGGGCTTCTTTACGATGTTGGCTTTGGGGGCATTGGTTAAACACTCAGGCTCTTGGCTCCAACAGACTGGATTCAGATTCTGGCTGTCCCATGACCTGGCCGCGCCCGCCTGTAACTTATGGAACCTCACAGAAGCTGTGTTGTCGCTCTGATCAAGTTCACGTACCCCACACTTGGGGCTCGCGTGGTAGATTGAATGCTCTCTGGGTGGCAGTTGTTATTTACAGGAATCATAGTGTACCCAGTCTCGGGGTGGGGGTGCAAGGTCAGCCCCCAGGTGCCCCAGGACAGAGTCCCCTTGGCATCTGAGCACCTTGGCACTTCACCACCAAGATGCATCTGACTGTCGTTGGCACCCGCCCATGCCAGGCCCGCAATGCCTCTAATTCATTTTCACGAAAAGCGCTCGGGGCAGCCTCGGGTATTTAATTGGCTTTGTGGAAGCAGGCGTTGTGGCAGGATCTAAAAATACCCACTCCACTGCCTTGTGTGTGCCCGGGAAGTTTCTAAAGACCCGCGCTGGAGATCCTGACAGCCTGCAGAAAATGCGCTCTGGCTTTGACCTCCGGTGGCCTCTCCTGGAGCATCATTGTATGGGAATGAATTCATTTTTCCACCATGCGGATTCTGTGCGATGGCTGTGGGCATTAATGTAGCAGAGATTAAAATCAGGTCAACAGGATTGAAAATAAACAGCTCTTTAACCTGAAGCAGGCAGAAGTGGAGCCAGCAGGCGGCCTCTGCCAAGAGCCCATTTTTCTAATGTCAGCGTGGAGTTCCCAAGGGGCTCGTGCTGGGGAAGGTGACCAAGGACAGCCCAGCAGGGCTCTCCTCGGGTGCAGGGGCGTCTGCTCCTGTTCACGACCCTGGAAGAGGAGCCAAAGGGTAGCACTAATCATGACAGTAGTAGAAGTGACAGTGGCTGTCATCACAAGAGCTTTGACCCTGTCCCACGGAAACAATCACACACATTATTTTAATGAGTCCATGAAGTATTTTATCATTTCAGTCAATGCCCACGATGTGTGTAATTATCTTTTTAATTTTCCCTCCACTGAGTGCACATTAAATCTCACTGATCTGCCTGCTGCATGCTGGCAGGGTACGAGGAGGCCGCGCCGTGCTAGCTCATGCCATCTTCACGGCAGTGGTGTGTTGTTACTTTACAAGCTGACTTCCACCTTACAGATAGGGAAACTGAGGCTTGGAGGGGTGAGGGGACCTCTTCTGAACCTCCCAGGTGCACAGTGGCAGGGAAGACTCCAAGCCTCCAGCACGGCCCCATCCTGGGCCCGTGTAGCTTTCTCGCAAGTCCTTGAGCGCTGGCCCCTGCCAGGTCTGCCCCTTGCTGGGGTGGCCTCCCTTGAGCTCTGCCTCTGGCCTAGTCCAGGACAACCTGGGGCCGGCCACGTGACACAGTTTCTTTCAGCTCTCTGTAATGTCCCCAGTGTCCCCAGGCCCATAGGGCACATGGGAGGCCTGTGCAAAAGCTAGCCTCGTCCTGCAGGGCTGGTGTGCCCAGTGGGTACACCGTGGAGCCAGCTGCCCTCTCGCTTCAGGCCTGAGCTGCAGCTTTGGGGGCGGGGGTAGTTTCTGCCCCTGAGCACTGGGTTGGATCTTTTTTTTTTTTTTTTTTGGTCTTTCTGAGAGAGGGTCTCGCTATGCAGTTCAGCCTGGCCTTGGGCTCACTTTGTAGCCCAGGCTGGTCTCGAACTTGCAACAATCCCCCTGCCTCAGCCTTCTGAGTGCTGGGATTAAGAGTGCACCACCACGCCTGGCTTGGGTTGGATCTTTAAATGGGGAGAATTGAGGCCGGCCCACGGGAACCTGAGATCGATCACACCCGCCACGCTGGGTGAGAATCGAGGCAAAGGCCATTCAGGTTTGCTATCACGGGGTTAGGGCCAGAGCCCCCTGGGGTGGTCTGCAGACAGGGAGGCGAAGGGGAGGAGACCCCCGCCCCCACCAAACAATACAGCGAGGCCAGGTTTCCTGAGTTGTTTGTGAGTTGCAAAAATAGCAAAGGAGAAGGGAGATTGCAGGATCACCGAGGGTCTGTGACATGCTGGGCTCCATACTAGGTCACCTGTGTTAACATGCGAGGTGCAGAGAGGTTAAGTTTTCCGCCCAGGACCCCCAGCTGCCTGGCAGTGAATGCATGCCAGCTCTGGCTCTGGAACTCCAAGGCGGGGCCGAGCAGGGAAACGCACCTGCTGCTCCCGACTCCGCCTGGGCGTCCTGCTGCTGCTTTCTCAGAGGCAGCACCCGGTTTAATAGCTGGACCTGGACACTGGTGTTGGAGATACTGGTAGGGGGCAGGGTGTGGACACAGATCAGTGGCTCAGTGGCACGACCCTGAGCGGGTGTGCTTCCAGTGTCTGGGGCACCTCTGACCCTACGGATGCCCTCGGCCACTGAGCCCTTGAGCCCCAACTCGCTCCTGGGGCTGTGGGGGAGAGAGCAGGCCACTTGCGGACACTAGGGTAAGGGCAGGCGCCAGCACCGTCCACTCCTGGTCCACAGCCGTGGTGCTGGTCCTTGCTCTTCTCAGAGTTCCAGGCACCTAATTTGAATCACTCCATGATGTTGCTAGGGGTTGATGTGTTCTGTCTGGATTCAAATGTTTCCTTTTCTTTCTTCTCTAAAATATGGAGCATTTGCCCCCTCTGGGCCTCTGGCAGCCCCCTAATCTGCCTCAGGGCATGTGACCATGCCTAGAGAGCCAGGGGCCCTGGCAGGAGTGCCGGGTGGGCATCTGATCCCAGCCCGGGAGCCCAGAGGCTCAGTTTCCCCACCTGTGGGATGGGTACATCGGCATCCACCTTAGAGACGAGCTTCCCAGGAGTTAGGGGTGCTGTGGGTGGGGTTCCTGGCCCAGGTTCGCTGTGGCTCCCCCGTGTCATTTTAGCCCGGGGCTGTGTGTTCTCTGTTGCTTCCCAGCCTGCTCTTCTGCCCTGCTTCCAGGGGGCGTGCGCCAGGTTCCTGGATCCGTCTGGGGTTCCCAGCTCCCTGGCGGGCTTCCCGGCAGCCGCCTGAGCTGAAGGAAACTTAGCCTCTCTGTGCGCAGTATTTTCACCCGGCTCTTCCCAGCAGCCCCTCCTCCGCCCCGCGCCGTCTTCCCGCCACATCGCCATCAGCAGCTTCATTATTCACTGAACAAAACGCACAATTCGGAGGTAACTTCATTACGCTTAATTGTACCACATCGATGCCAAGAGGGTTTTAAAGACGATGAGCGCTCATGAAGTTCCTCCTGGAAGTACTGTCAACACAGGGACTCTGAATGTGAGCCCACCCGTGACCCTGATGACTGCTCCCCCACGACTCACCCCTCTCCAACAAGGAGCGAGAGAGGCAACGTGGGGTGCCTGATGCCGTGTAGCCCTGCTTCTTGCACAGCAAACGCCTGTAGCTGTTCCCCAAATTAGCAGCACCTCCTCAGGAGCACGAGTGGGCATCGGCCTGGTGCCGCATTGGGGGGAGAGGGCTCAGCGCTCTTTGTGCCTGGCGCCTGCCGTGGCTGGACCAAGGAGCAGCCGCAGCACCGTCTGCTGCTCTAATTCCAGGGGGCAGTGATTGCGAATGACATTGTTTTGCGAAACGATGAAAGAGAACCTGCTTGTTTGACTCCGATGCAGCAGGAGACCACGGGTGTGCAGGGAAGGGGTCCCGGGACTGGGACCCCCGCCACCCACAGCTGTGATGCTCTGCTCAGGGCCTTGACCCTGGCTAAGGAAGCCCTGGCGCACAGGTGGGCTGCGCAGGTGTCTCGATGTTGCCTGGGCCCTGGCTTCTCCAGGCCCTGCCAGGTTTAGAGCTGCCTCCAGGGCGTCGGGGCAAGCACAGAGCTGGGCACCGCTCACGCCTCCTGTGGGTGCAGAAGCGGAGTTGTGACACGCAAGGCCCACTGTCACCGTCTGGCGGGGGCGTTGGCGCAGGCCCCGGGGAGCCAAGCTGCAGCCAGGAAGCCGGGCTGTGTCCTCACCTCGGGGCTGTGATCTTGAGCTGGGGAGGCCGTTTGCGGAAGGGCAGGGGGCGTAGCTGTACAGAGGCAGGGGCTGCAGAAGGACGGACAGAAGGGGGTGAAGCACCTGTGTGGTGCGCAGTCAGGGATTTGGGGACCCATTTGGTGGGGTACAGGCTGAGATGGGTGAGGTTCCGGATGTCTGGTGCCATCAGGTGTTCCACACTGGGCATGGGGGTCGGTGGCTTTCAAATGTTGTAATGGCCTAGGGCTGTTTCCCAGCAGGACCTTAGGGTGTGTGGAACAGGGACGGGGCCCCCAGAACTGATGTGGGGTGCAGGAGTGCCCCCAGCTCCAGACACTGATCCCTGGAACCCCAGCGTGTAGCTGGCTCTGGGCCAGCAGCACCCCCACACCTGCGGTTGGCGACAGTACTTCCTGCAGGGCTGCACTGATGCTGACGAGCTCGGGCGACAAGGTGCTGAAACTGCCCTGGAGAGGACTCGGCCACCTGGACAGAGCGCCCCGAACGTTCACGGCTGCCCCTCTGCCAGCCGAGCCGCCGTTGGCAGGGACCAGGGGCGCCAGTGTCGGCTGGGTTGTTCCTGGCGGGGAGGCTGGCAGTGTGGCTGGCATCTCTGGGTGTGAGACCTGGGCTCTTGGGCCTTGATTTTGTCACTGCGCTGTCAATCAGCTCAGGGTCCACTGTTCTGAGTCAGAGACAGGTGCACAAGCTGGGCTGGCCGGCAGAACGAGATGACAAAGAGGACTGGGGGTCCTGCTCTTTTCTCTCCCCTTTTTCTGCCTCCTTTGCTTCTCCCCTTCCTTTTCCTCTTCCCCAGCGTCTCTCTCTCTCAGTCCTGCCCCCTTTTCACCGGCATGGGCAGTGCCGGTCCACTCTGGCCCTTAACCCTTCTTGCTCTGCCCTCAGGCACGGTTTGGCCAGGGCACCTGTCCCTCCTGGGCTGTCGCTGGTGTCCCCAGGCGGTCACCGTGTGCTGACTTCTCAGCCCTGTTGGTCGCACCATCAGCCTCTGGTCGGGGACCTGATCCAGGTTTGAGCCCAAGAAAGCGTCCTCCTCCATGGTGACCGCCCTGGTTCAAGCCGCTCGCTGCCGTCTCTCCCCAACACCTCCCGAGGGACCCTGGCCTCGCCCCCTTCCTTCCCTGCTCCCTCTCGCATCCCCCCTTCTCCCTCGCTCTCTTCCCGTTCCAGCCTCGTCAGCCCGGCCGCTCCCCATCTTGCCCTCACCCCCTTCCTGCTGATGCCCGGGGGCTGCCCCACTGTCCCAGGTCTCTGTGTCACTGTCCCCTCCCCGAGATGAGCCAGGGGATCCGGGGGAACAGAGCCTGTGCTGTGGTCCTCCCGTGTCCCCGGTACAGCACTGGGTGCACAGTGGGTCTCATGAGTGAGTTGGTGGTGACAGAATTCCTCCCCTGTTCGGTTCAGTTGTTCCTTCTGTCTGCATGCTGAGCGCCCGCCCAGGGGTGCAGGTTGGGGTTGGGTCGGGCCCAGGTCAGGCGGGCAGCCCCTAGCAGGGCTCAAATCCCTCTTCCGGTTGGGGAAACCAAGGCCCAGACGTGAGGAGGCCGGGGAGCGACTTGCACACGTCCCGGCAGGTTTGTGGCAGGTCATCTTGGCTGGGGACACAGATGCGAAGTCGCAGACGCAATCCTGTGGCGTGCAATAGTTCAGGGTGCGAGGTTCCCAAGCGGGACGTCAGGTGCGCGAGGCTCACAGGTCTTGGAGAGGCCCCAGGGCCCCCTCTGAGCCCGGAGGTACAGGTCCGTGACGAGGGGCTGGCTCTGGCCTGGCCACACCGTGAGCCCTGCTTAGTGAGGCCGTCCCGAGTGTCTGGGAAACAGAGGCAGCAGGTTTACAAGCAGCCTGGGCCTGAGTTTCTGCCCAGCACTTGCCCACTGTGTGACCGTGGGCAAGTCACCGAACCTCTCTGGGCCCAAGCTGAGGGTGAAAGGCATCACGCCTCTGCCAGCGCCGTGGCTGCGGTGGCATCCTCCGCATCCCGCCTGCCCCCCCGGCTCTGGGGCTGGCGGCGGGGAGCGTGGCAGCCGCGGTGTCTGCCCGGCTCCAGGCGTGGTCTTGGCTCTGCCTCTGGGTAGGAAATTGCTCATTACGGGGCGGTGAAAGCGTGCCTTGAATTCACGCAGTTTATTTTTAAATAAATGGGAGGGGGCAGGAAAACAAAAAGAGGCAATTGGAGAAGATATTCTCCCAGCTTAATGAAGGTGTTGGCAGGGGCCCAAACCCCGACCCCAAACCCCAGCTCTGGAGGGACGGACACCCCGCCCTCCCTGCCTCCCACTCTGCCCCTGAGCCCCGTCCTGCGGCTCCGCTCTGCGAAGGCTTGGGGCCTTGGAGCTGCGCGGACCGCGTGGGGTCCTTTCCTCCGTCCGGGGCTGGTGGCCAGCGCTGGGTGCCTGGGTGGTGATGACAGTGGGGGAGCGTGTGGGCTTTGTTGTGTGATTTTTATTTTCATTAGCACATGCTTGCAGTGTATAACGTGCGTAGCTGGTGCAGGCACATAACACGTCTTCATTCTTTTCTTCCCTCCCCTCCCTTCTCTCCCCTTCTCATTTACAAAAGCGCTCTGTTTCCTATTATCTATCACTTTTTTTGCTCTTTCACTTGTTTATACTTTGGGTTTCTCACAGAAGAGCAGCCATGTGCTATTTAAATTCATGTGCCTGATTTATTTCACTTACGTTATGGTCTCAAGATTCATTCATTTTCCTACAAATGACTCAAAAGTTTCATTCTTTATGGCTGAGTAGTACTCCGTGAGGGCAGCTGCCTCTTGAGGCCACCCCGGTCTCAGCATGTCCCCCAGGGGCCTGCTCCCCAGAAGTAGCTTTTGAGCATGGAAGCGGCCACAGACGTTAGGGGAGGGAGACTTAAGTAAGTGTCCACTGTAGCTAGCCCTGCTCCTCGCAGCTGCTCCACTGCACGGGTAAGGAAACCGAGTGCAGGGAGAGAGGAGCTGTGTGACCGTGGACAGCAAATTAATCCTCCCTGAGCCTCGGGTCCTGCACAGCCAAGACGGGATGATAGCAGGAGCCGCGTCCATGCTGGGCAGCGTAGGCAACTGAGCACACCCAAGGCCAGCAGTTCCCGCCCTGCTGCTGGGGGGACGTCCGCTGTGCCCCGCACTCGCCATCAGCTGTCCCAGGTGCCCCGCCGGCCCCCTTTGGACTGCTCATCTTTGACGGGATCCCAGCAGCAGCAGGGCTGAGGACCACTGATGGTGTCTGCGGAATCCTCTCTGGCTGGACCGGGCGAGCTGGCGCTGGGACAACCCGCTGCCTGGGCTGTCGCCACCCTCACGGTCGGCAGGGGTTGTGAAGAGTGAGACGCGCAATGGCTGGAGCGTGGCTTCCTGTAGAAGTCCCGAGGTCCGGGGCAGCTTGGCTGGCCACGGTTTTTACTGAAACATCAGTGCTATCAGAGCTTTTCCAAAGAAAGCCAAGGGGGCAGCATGGAGCGCAGCTCGCTCCAGCAGGGCCCTTCCTGGCCACGGCAGGTGCAGGCAGCCTGCCTGGTGTCTCCCCACACCCTCGCGGTGTCTCTGTGTCCACTCTGGCTGGACGCTGCGTTGTTCCCTGTGTCCCCTCTTCACATGCACGCACAGACTGTCACTCCTCCTCACCGTCCTTTACTCTGTCCGTTATTCCTTGGCCCACCTGCCAGCTGGGCCCCGCTCGGTGCCTGGGCAGCCAACACCGGTCGTGCAGGACTCTCCCTTCCCGCATCGTGAGCCTGCAGCCCGGGACGCCCTTCTGCTCCCTCTCCCCAGCGCCTGGAGCCGCCGGTCGGGGGTTTACCCTAAGGTGCACGTGCTTCACACGTTCCGTCGGGGCGCAGATGTGTGTCAGGGCCCCTTTGTCCCTTCCGCTGCGGAGGCGCTGCCTGCAGGTTTGGCGTGGAGTCCCCCCGGGGGCTGCCGAGTGCCCAGTGAGCAGGCGGGTCACTCGCTCTCCGCAGCCTAGAGCGCATCTCAAGGGGCTCCTCGCTGTGCTCCTGGAGGTTTCCATGGTGACGTCAGTTTCCCACTCAGCCGGCTATTCTGGGGATTATAAATTCATTATTTCACACCCAGGTCTTGCTCTGCCTCCCTGTGTTTCTGGGTTTCATTGTCTTGTGGGGCTCTGCTCATTTACCACCTGATGAAGAGCGGGGTGCAGCGAGCCAGTACATGTCTTAATCCTTTCTCCCGGGGCCCCAGGACAGCCGCGTCCACAGGGGAGCCGGCACTCAAGACGCCTGCTTCGGCGGCTTGGAATCCCAGGGTCCCACGCAGCAGGTTTCAGCAAGCTGTGGGTGAACCGAGCTGCCAGGTCCCCACCTACGCAGACCCCAGGGCCCCGTGGAGGTGGGCGGGGCTGAGACCCGAGTTTGCCATCATCGCGCTGTCACCGAGGACCTGCCCGCCCACGGCTGGCCAAGGACGTGGTGTCGGAGGCCGCCGCTCCGAGCCTCAGCTTCCATGTCCACGAGCTGGCGATCGTGACAGCTCCACGCTCCACTCTCTCACTGGCTACGAAGCTGCAGAGCTAGGCGCGGACATGGGGGCGGCCCTGGAAGGCTGGGCACTGCTGGGTTGGTGGGGGGACAAGAGAAGGTGCCCAGCCCTGGCAGCAGGCAGAGGCGGAGGGGAAAGAGGAGGGGCACGAGTGGCCAAAGCTGAGGGTGAACAGAGGGGACACGGGGGTGGATTCGGGATTTCAGGGCAGAAGCAGTGTGGCACGGGTGCCTGCCCTTGCGGCCTCACTGGAGCAGCCAGTTTTCCCCGGAGCTGGGCATCCCGAGGCCAGAAGAGGGACAGAGGGTGTGTGCGAATCTGGTGTTCTCCGGTCAGGGGTTCGATGCGCTAGTGACACTTTCCTTTTTAATAGTAAGGTGTATTGAGGTCACATTTGCATGCAGCGAAGTTTACCTTTTTGAGTTGATTGCTGGATAAGTTGTGGTACCACGTGCAGTCACGTGCCCTGGCCCCGCCATCGAGCTCAAGGATGCCCTGCCCTGGGTAGCAGTCGCCCTCTGCCCAACCCCAGGCGACGCTGGGTCTGTTTTCCATCCCAGGGTCTCATCCAGTGTTGCTGCCTCCCCGGCCCCTTCACTCCCCGCGCCCCGTGGGTTCTCCCTTGTCGTGAGCACCCCAGCCCACCCCTTTGTGACATCGCGTGTCCTCTGCTGTACACCGGCGCACGTTTTTGTTTACCCCTTGCCCAGCTCGAGGGCATCCAGGCCGTGTCCAC
This sequence comes from Dasyprocta punctata, assembly GCA_004363535.1. Lineage (NCBI taxonomy): Eukaryota > Metazoa > Chordata > Mammalia > Rodentia > Dasyproctidae > Dasyprocta > Dasyprocta punctata. The sequence continues at coordinate 13,824 of RJWM01011572.1, read as the reverse complement.
TTTGTTCCCCTCTGACACAAAGCTGCCGTGAGCCTCTGTGTCCCGTGCTTGCGTGGACATCTACCTCCATTTCCCTCGGGCAGACACCTTGCAGTGGGGTGACCGGGTCATATGCCCAGCGTGCTTTTTAACTTGATGAGAAACTGCCCCGCGATTCCAAAGCCGCGACACCATTTTGCATTCCCAAGACCAAGGCCCAGTTGCGGCACTTCCTTCTCAGCTCCTGGCGCTGTCGCCGTTTAGTTTTAACCATTCTAATAGGCGCGTGGTGATGATTGATATCTCTTTGTAACTTCTCATTTCCTTAATCACTAAAAATACCATGTGTCTTTGCATGCACATACGCCGTCTGCTCAATTTCTCTGGTAAAGTGAATATTCAATTTTGGGGTCAGTCTTTGTGACATCATTGGTTTATGTATTATCTGATCACCAGGGCCTTTAATATTCTGGACTCAAATGCTTCCTGCTCTGAAAACACTTTCTCCCAGTTTGTGGGTTGTCTTAGCTGTGTCACTCAAGCCTAACATTTAGTATGGAGGAGCTGAATTTGTTTGTATTTTTCTTGTCTGAATCATGCTGAGTCTTATCTGAGACTTGGGCTACTGAACACACAGGAGTCTCTCCTTTTTCTTCCTGAGGTCTTCAGCGTTTACTTGTAGATCTAGGATCTGTTCTGAGCTGCTTTTTCTCCAAAGTAAGAAGTAAGGACTGAGATTGTCCTTTTGCAAAGAAGCGACCAATTGATTATTCATTGAAAATACTAAAGTTGGGTGAACTTTGCAGGAGTAGGAAGAGATACGGGAGAGTCTGTCGGCAGAAGGACTGCACTGGCTCTAGGGCACGTGCTGTGGACACAACATCACCCCAGGCCCAGCAAGGAGGACAGAGGCTGTGCAGGGCATTGTCCTTTGGGCTCCAGGACTGGACATGGTCATTGCTCTGCCAGCCGCTCCTGGAGCAGTGGAAATCTGTTGCTCTACTGGCAGCAGCAGCAACTGTCACCCAGGGTCATGGGCGTTGGTTTCTGGGTTGAGCTAGCATAAACTGTCTGCTCGTCCCATCTCTAGCCACCTTCTAGCAAGTCAGCTTGGTCTGTGCTAAGTGCTGACCCTTCCCTACCCCTCTTAGGGCCAAGGCTGGGGGTGGGGATCCTAATCTCCAAGCAACCCTCACATCTGCTCTGCGAGGGTATGTGGAGGTGGCCCTTGCAGCATCTGTGTCGCTTCCCTGACAGGGATGTGGGCTCAGTCCTGCAGTGTCACCCAGCCCTGCTGCCACCTCTTTCTCACCTGCATCTCACCTGGTGGCTAGGAAGACCTCCTACAGGTGGCCCCGAGCTGGCACATCCTGTGGACAGCGTCTTGTCACCCAAATGGGACCCTGCCATTTGAGTGGGACTTTGCTATAGACAAGCCCACGCCTGGCCCCTCCGAGGGACTCAGCCTGCTGACTGCACCATTGCTGTGGCCCGGGGCACAGCCATGAGGCGGGGAGGGTGCGGGATGAGGAGGCGGCGCTCCGGGAGGGGGCCGTGAGCGACCTGTGCACCCCTGGCATGTGTCTTGCTGCCTCAGCCCCTCCGTTGCTGTCACCCCAGTGTTGCCTGTGTCTCCACCTGTGCCTGCTCTCTGCTCTGATCAAGAGGAAACAGCCTCAGGTGGGCCCCGCCCCGGGGTCAAGTGTGGGGCTGCAGAATCATGGGACAAGGTGTTCAGCATTTGTATCAGCATCTCGTCCAGATGATACATGGGTGGTTCTGGAAGCCTCAAGCCCAGCCCAGTGAAAGGGGCAGCAGCAGCTGGAAACAAACAAAATCAAACCCAAATACATGCGTGCAAACACCCACGGGCGGGCTGTGTGAGGGCCAGGCGCTGCCGGAGTCCCGAGTGCGCGGGGGCACCGGTCTCTGGCTTGCTTCAGGGGACAGCGCTCCCCCGTCCGGCTCATCCAAGCTGCCTTCCCAAGCCACGGGCTCCCTGAGCCTGCGCGGTAAATCGGGGGTCTCAGAGCCCAACCCGGGGTCGCTATGGAGATGAAGTAAGGCGATGTCTACCACTCAGAAAGTTCCGGGTCGGAGCTCTGATATAGACAGCGAAGGCAGGTGACTGTGAGAATTAGACGAGAAGGGCCAGAAGCAGTTCTCGCACACAGTAGGAAGGCAGGTGGTGACAGCTGATGGCGTCTTGGTGCAGCTGTCCTCAGCACGACCTCGGGGAAGAGACCCCGAGCCGGGTCTCAGTGGAAGCTCACGAGCCTTCGTAGCTCCTCGGCTGGATGCCGGCTCTGCACTCTTTCCTAGAGGAGGAAACTGACAAACATGTTCTCAGCACACAGTGGAAGTGTGGGGAGGGCATGCAGTGCACGTAATGTCAAATATTTCCACAGGTCGTAGTGCCACGGATATTTTCTCAGATCATTGTCTGTCTTTTTTTCCCCATGATTTGTGTTTGTTGAGTGAATTAAACAGTTCTGCTAGTGTGCAGCACCATTCGCCAGTGGGGACGGTCTCTAGCTTGTTCTTAGAAACAAGTGGCGCAGATGAGCACACAGACCCAGCTCTGAATGTTGACAAGCAGATGTGCTTGCTGGACCCCAGAGTTGGGGTGCGATGGTGGCGACAGATCAGACCTCCTGCCAAGGGTCTGAATCCAGGGGCGGGGACAGCATCACAGACCCACAGGGCCCTGCGCTCAGCGGGGTCTCGACAGACATTCATCTCGGGCCCCCCTGAAAGCGGCAGCCACGTCGGGATGCGTGTTGAAACGCTTCTGCCAGATTTGCTCCATCATTAACTTTCAATCACTGTTAATTTTAGACAGGGCTCTTAATTCAAGTTTTTTGTCTTTGTCAAGCTGATGGAGATGGCCTGCTTTTAGCCGTGATGCGGCGGCAGGGCCCTCCCAGCCACAGCTGGTAATGAAATGCCAAGCCTGTGATTTAGCGCAATCAGCTCGGGAAGTTTGCACAGGGAGCCCGATGTGACAGGTCTGTTTTATAACAAGTTGCTCCGTCGAAGGGAGCCTTCTCGTTGATATTCTCAGGGTGTCGTGCCGCCATATGCCTGCGCCCCGTCCTGCCAGGGGGGATGCGTGGAGCACACCCTGGGGACAGCTTGTGCGTTAGATTTCAGAGATGAGGATCCTGTGTTTTGTGTCCAGTAATTTAACACTTCCACCATTTGCTTCTCTCCAAGTGAGCCACGACAGGCCCCGGAGTCTGCGAAGTGGGAGCTGCCTCCTCTCTGATTTTCTGCATGAACCAGACGGACAGGAGCCCTTTGAAGAAGCGAGGGCTGTGGTTATTTGTTGGAGATATTTTTGTATAAGCACAGGCAGGGAGGGTGTTAGCTCCTCGTGGCCACAGAAAGGAAACCAACCCGGCCGCGGAAAGTCACCTTAGCTGAGCCGTCCCGTCTGGCGACCTGCACGTGTTGGCTTCCGTGTGAGCTGATGCTATTGTCTGAGGGGTCCAGCCTGGTGATTCAGGGCATCTTTCTGGGCACCTCCCCTCCCACATTGCGAAGAGGACTTTTGGGCACCAGGCTTTCCTTGCCCCACTTCCCGGGGCTCACCCCCATCTTCCCCAGGTCCCCGCAGCTGAGCGCTGGCCCAGGGCTGTCCACTCCGGGCTCCAGCCCTTTCTGTGTCATTTCTCATCAGGTGAATGGCACCTGCCCCCGTCTTGCCTGTTGTCCACACGGTTGCGGATTCATTCTCAGTATTTTTACCTGCACTTGGCTGAGACAGGCAGCAAAAGAGAGCCTCTGCCAGGCAGGGGGGTGCACACCTGTCACCCCAGCTACTCAGAGGACGAGGTGGGAGGCCTGCAGGTTTCAGCACAGCCCAAGACAGAGACAGAGACAGAGACAGAGAGAGAGAAGGCAGTCCATCAGGGCTGCCTTCACCCCCAGTACTGTGCGCACGCTGTCTAATCTGCAGCTGGAACACCTGATCGCGCACATCTGAAACGGAAGTGTGCGGTTCTTTTGACTCCCTAATGCCTCCTGGATCTGTGCTTGGGATGGTGGGCACCAGGCTGGAGGGAGCCAGCTCTCCCTGCGGACCGCTGTAAAAATGTGGCCTCTGTGAGGGCCCATGGGTGCGCCATCATCATGGACTTCCTGGCTCACTGGCTACGAGTGCATCACGAGCTGGAGCAGCTTGAGCCCTGGATGGGGCCAGCGGGGTGTTCAGGGCCGCTGAGGGGTGGGCTAGGGTGGCTGGGGCAGGGGCAGACACAGCTTGCTGGTTCACAGGCAGAGCTGGGGCTGATGGGGAGGAATGAGGAGGACAAGTCCAGCTACACACGCAGAGGGACTTCCGGAGGTAGGGGGCACCCCGTCCTGTGAGGTAGGGGTGCCCCGTCCTGTGAGGTGTGCAAGCTGAAGGGCGCATGGCTGGAGTGCTGGGCTGGGGTGCTGCATGGATGAGGCTCCTCCATCCACAGATGAGCTCCATGTGGCATCAGCTCCCCGCTGCACACAGATGTCGGGGTGTCCTCTTTGCACAGGGGCCACCCCAGACCCAGGGCGGTGGGCTGCTTGCCCGCAGCTGTGTAGCCAGGCCAGGCTGTGCCTGCCAGACCCCAAGGCTTTCTGGATGTGTTTTCTGAGCAGACACAAGGGCCGTGGCGCGGGCCGTCGCTCAGCCGCAGGATCCCCACTGCAGCCTCTTGGAAAGCCCTGCCTTCCCCGGCTTGGAAAACACACCAGAGGCAGCTGCAGATGCTTGCTTTTCAGAAACCGACAAATGTTATTTTCAAAAGGATCTTCTGAAAACACTTAGTCTCAGACAGTCAGAGCGAGAATGGGGTTACGTTCTCCTCCTGGCCCCTGGCTCCCCTCCCCAGCCTGCTGGTTTCCGTCTGTCTTCCCGGTTGTCCGGCCCGGCTGGGAGCAGATTGGAAGACTCCCAGGCCCTGAGGGCTCTCAGTGGCCACTTTGGGAAACAGTTGCAAAGTGCGGAGAAAGGCCCAGAGAGCCCTGGCTGCTGTCTCCAAGACGTCTTCAGCGGCAGCCTGGCATTTGGGGCTCACCTGGGTGCTCCCCACAACCTGGTTGTGTCTGAGAGCCCCCCACCCCACTGCCTGAGTACGCGGATCCCGCCTCTGAGCCCGGGCTTTAAGCAAGTGGCATTCGTGGGCGATGAGCTTAGGTTGTAGCTGTGGCTCTGTGCAGCGCTGAAGGTGCCGAGTCTGGCCGCTCTCACCACGTCTGCCGCCTTGCTGGCGTTGTGTTGCCGGGTGGTGTCGGGCTCCCCGACGCCGGGCTCCCGGTGGAGATGGGAAGGAAGCCGGTGTTGGGGTTGCTGAATCCAGATGGGCTGCCTATTTTCCAAAGTGAGGCCCTTACACACCACGGCAGCGCACGCGTGGCCCTGAAGCCCAGAAGAGGAGGTCCGTCTGGCCTCGGTGTCTCTGCTGCCGTGGCAGTGCCGGGCCTGTGCTAGCGTCCGTGGACTCTGCGGCTCCTCCCTGATGCCGCCAGGGCTCCCCAGGCTGGGTACAGCGCAGGCAGACGATTGCTCTTTATGTTTGCTGTGGCCTTCTGGGTATGACAGAGCCCGCTTTCTCACTTCTGACAATGATGTAAAGTTTCCTATTTACGCGAAAGAAGCCCGTTGGTAACAATGTGCTCATCAGCTTCCCACTGCTGTAATAAACACCTGAGATCACCAACATGTGAGAGGCGGGGCTGCCTGGGCTCCTGGGGTCAGAGGCCGCAGTGAGTGGTACGCCAGGCAAAGGGCCCTGGGCCTGTAGCAAGGGCCACCTGGTAGAAGCCAAGCTGCTCGCTGCATGGCAGCCAGGAAGTGAAGGAGGAGGAAGGGGTGGGCCCAATAGCCCCTCTAGGCCACACCCCCAGGGGCCTGACTTCCTCCCACTGGGTCCCGCCTCCTAAAGGTGAGAACAGTAGCTCCTCCTCCTCTTTTTCTCCTCCTCCCTTCCTCCTCCTCCTCCTACCAAGCCGCCTGCCTCAGTGCCCTCTCTGCAGGCTCCTCCGCTGTGGTGACGGTGCTGTTTCTGAGACAGTGCTCTTTCAGAGGGGAACTCTGGAAGGGGGGCAGACATATGGCAGGGAAGGGAGACTGTGGGGCCCAGGGCAGGATTTCTGGTTTAAACCAGGACCATGGCGGGCTCCAGCCGCCTCCGGCAGGTGTGGGCACAGCCGGTGGGAGGAGACTCACAGCGGGGACACTGCAGCTTCTCCAGTGACCTCGGAGAGCGGGAACAGATCCAATGGCCACCCTCAAGGCCGAGACTGGGGGCGGCGCCGCCTGAGCAGGAAGGGCGCACACACGTGCACAGCAGGGATCTTGTGATCTCATTAGTAATTCTGCTTCCAGCGACTACTGGACAGGAGTGATGGGGGAAATTAAAGTCCGCTCAGGTTATGAGAAATGGAGAGTAAATAATATTTTGAGGGACAGCCAGGTGGGAAAGTCTGTAGCGACCCACCTATTAGAATACACATTATCCCTTCAACAGGCGCGATATAAAAACGCAATTTTCCAGAGATCAGGGACATTCATACATTTATTTTCTGCTGACTGATTTTGATTTATGGGACCCTTTCTCAGCTTAGTTCCCAGTTTTTGTGTTGGAAGCCTTGGTTTCCTGCTGGGGAAGGGGTCCCGTGATGGAGGGCGGGGCTTGGTGGTCTCTCTTCTGTGCGGCCTGAGGCCAGACCCTCACATCTTCCTGAGGGACAGCCTGAGCAGGGAGGGAGCAGGGGTTGTGGGGAACTGGGGCCATCGGAGGAACCTTGCACCCACTTCATCTGGGGTGGCGCTCTGCAAATGGGTCATCTGGGTAGTAGACCAGGATTTGGAGTCAGGCAGTCCCCAGGGCCCCCCAGCCCTGGCATCTCTTGGCTGTCACCTCCGACGAGCTGAACCTCAGTGTCCTTGCCTGTAAAATGGGCGTGTGCCAACCTCCATTTGCTGGGGCACAGACTGAGCAGTTTAAAGAACAGGTCAGCATCTCCGCCCCGGAGGCTAGAAGTTGCAGAACATGGCATCAGCGGGCTGGTTCCTCCCGGAGCTCAGTGGGCAGAGCTGCCCCAGGCTTCACCCCTAGCGTCTCAGGTTTCCAGGGAGCCTGGCTTCGCCTGGCTGCTGGACGTAGTACTGGCCTCTGCCTAGGCTGCACTGTGCCCTTGGCCCTGGGTCTGTACAGGGTCCTGTCGTGGGATTCAGGGCCTCACCGGGGTGGCCCCCTCTCAGGATCATGGATGATATCTGCAGAGACCTTTCCCCAGCCAGCGTCACAGTTATAGATTCTGGGGGATGTATATTGAGGGGCACCTTTCAGCCCATGCCGCCCAGGGTCTTGGGACCCAGAGGCAGCCGAACCCTGACCGGGGGCCCCAGGAGTCTCCCAGGCAGGGGCCCCTGAGGTGAGTGGGGCAGGTGGCCCAGGCTGAAGGCCACAGGAGAGGAGGAAGCTAGGGAGCTCACACTGGGGATGCGCACCCATCCGTCCTGCCTGACTGGGGTGCTCCACGTCTGCTGCAAGGCGAGGGGTCCTGTCCCTCCCTCCTGGCCTGGTCGCCCCCCAGCCATGTGCTGGTGATGGGTCTGTGAATTCAGGGATCGGTCACGCTGAAGGTCACTTGGTTGGACACGGGCTCTCCAGGGACGGTGAGATACGGCCACGCCACCCTCTGAGACTGGAGCCATAAACCATCACTTTGCAAAGCCAGGCAGGTCTCCTGGGCTCCTCGCCCCGGGCTGTGCAATCGCACCAGGCATTTGACAGCCTGGACTGCGGCCGGAACTGCAGCTCGGCACCCAGGGGAAGAACACGGAAGCCATGCGGGAGCCGGTGGGGGTGGGCTTCCTGGGCTGCCTGGCCAGCAGCGGGCACACAGGTCGTGTCACAGCAGGGACCCGGCTTCGCCACCACCGGCCCAACTGTTTATGGGACTGGATGGAGGTGCTCTTTCTCCAGAGATCCTCACGGAGGTGGGGCTGTGCTGTGAGTCAGATGCCCCAGCATGAGGCCCGGCTCCACCTCTGCGCTGTGTGATCTGCCGCAGGTCAACCTCCCTCTCCATGCCTCGGCTTCCCTCCTGGACAAGGGCTGTGGGGGAGCAAAGGAGGCGATGTCCGAGAGGTGTGTGGTGTGCAGCTCGCGAGGAGGGGCTCGGTGTTCTCTAATCAGGGTGTGGACTGGGTGGTGAGACCCTGTCTCAAAAGACAGTAATGGTAACGATAAAACAGTGAGCTGCGGCAGGAGTACAGCAGAGGCCCGCGTCCCTCCCTCAGCTCCCTGTGGTGCTGTTTTGCAGGATTTTGCAGGAACGCAGGGCGGCCACAGAGCCCAGAGCCTCCCAGGTTGTCGGCTGCTGCTGTGTCTGGCTTGGGCCGGCTCCTCAGCGCACACCTGCTCCCCCTTCCTCCCCGGGGAGAGGGCTGTAAGCCCCTGCCCCGTCCCTGGTAGAGCCCGCTCCGCCCCTTTGTGCTGTCACTCACTGTCTTGGTAACGGCTCTGAACCGGGCCTTTCCAGCCCCTGCTCTGTGTTTGCAGGAAGCAGAGTTGTCCCTGTCCACATCCGTCCCAGCTCCCGGCAGCCTCAGGCCTTCGTGGCGGAGGGGCTGGGCGAGGAGGCTGCCCAGCCCCAGGTCCAGCGGGGACACAGCAGGCAGCAGAAACTGCTGCTCCTGAAACCGGGCCCCAGCTGCCGGGCCGAGCGGCCAGATGAGGCTTTGTGCAAAGAAAGGGATTCCGTGTCAGCCTGGTGATCAGAGCGTGGTGAGGCCTCCCCGGGGGCTGCGCCTGCTTCTCTCCAGCCACCTGGTCACCTAGGAGGGAGGGGACTGTCACTTGCTGAGCCTCTGGCACGGGCAGGGTTTCTGCAGACATGACCCTCCCCCACCCCACCACATGGGGACACAGGATCCGTCTCCTCTGTTGTTGCAGAGGAGCAACTGGAATGGGGGGGCAGCCACGGCAGGAGCATCCCCCCGGGGTGGGCTGGCTCTGGGCCCACACCCCCCCGGAAATGGGCCGCTCCCGGGGCCGGGCCCACGCAGGGCAAAACACTGCAGCTCCTGCAGGCTGCGGGCAAAGCAGCCGCAAACAGACGCCAGCTCCCTGGGCTGCAGCCCCGGCAGGCTTCCTGGGGGAGGCCCATGGGGAGGTTTGCCTCCTGAGTGGGCGGAGGGCTGGGGTCAGGCCCAGCAGAGAAAAGAGGACAGGGTCAGAGGGGAGCAGTGTGTGCACAATGGCTAGGAGCTAGGTAGAGCGTCTGTGACTTTATTCATAAAACCCACATCGTGCGGATTAGCTCACCGTGCAGTCACATGTCTGTGACTGCTGGTCTCTCCCAGGCACAGGCAGGGCCGACCCCGGTGTCTCACGCGGAGGACACTAAGCCCACCTCCCACAACCCTGTCTAGTAGCCGGACCCTAACACTAACCGGCCCTAACCACAGACCCAGCTCACACAACTCCACCGAACACCAGCCCCAGCATTAACTCTTGCCCTGCACACCCTAAACCCAGCCCTGACGGTAGGTTTAGTCCCAGTGCCTAGCCCTCACCCCGGCTCTAGTCCTTACCCCAGCTCTAGCCCTCACCCCAGCTCTAGCCCTCACCCCAGGCCCAGCCTTCAGTCCCAGCCCCTCATGACTTGCTCTCTGTGGACACACAGCACCCTGAACTCACGTTGTCTACACGGCCTGTCTGAGATGTTAAGTGACTTGTGGGTGTGGAGCCTGGAGTCCCAGCCAATGGCCTCGGGGCAGGAGCTGCAGCAGTGGGAGGGGGGGCCCTGGTCTCTGGAGGGTGGCCCTGTGCTCATGATGACGGCTGTGACAGTGGGCTCTCCGGCATCCATGAGTGCTGAGTTTGGAGAATGTGGGGGCACCCAGGGCTTTGGGGCCCGAGCGAGTGTGGGCAGGACCAGAACCGGGTTCCTGGGGTGTGTGGGGGGCAGTGGTGCTGACTGAGGCCTTGTCCCGGGGGATCTGCACCTTGCTTGCTTCTGAGCCCCATGGATGCCCCCGCCACCCCTCAGTGGTCTTTAGCAGAGGCGCGTGGTCCCTCTCCCCCGTAAGTAAATGCAGAATCGATGTCTCTTAAATGGAATCGATTTCTTCCTGAAGGAGGAGGCTCGGAGGAGCGGGACCCTGCTGAGCCCGGCCTCCTTCCTGAGGATGGCAGGGGGAGGGGCTGGGGTGGCCTTGGGGTCCCAGGGAGCCCCTTTGGCTTCCGGCAGGCTGGGGAAGGCACCCTGGGGTGCTGTTTAAGAGCTGCCACCTTGGCGCCAGGCCCACGTGGTATGAGCCCAGCTCTGCTGCCCTTGGCCTGCGGTGGCCTTTGCCCCTCTCGTCACCTTCACTTCTGCCCTGGGTGGTGGGATGATGGTGCCAATCTGCTGGGGTGAGTGAGACCCAAGTGCGCGGGTATGTTGGCCACAGTCCGCCCTTCTGCCTAGGATCAGCTCTCCCCACACTGGTGAGTCAAAGACCGGCCAGGGTTCCTCCAGAGGGGAGCAGCTGGATCTTGCTGGTCCAGCCCATTTCCTCCCAGGGAGCAGGGCCTGCTTCAGAGCAGCCAACCTGGGCCACGCCTACTCCACCAAGAGCAGAATCCACACACGGCCTTGGGGGGTGGGGAGATGGGCATTTACTGGGCGCTGGCTGAATGCCTGAGCAGAATACACTTCTCCTGCTGGGACTTGGGCGCCACCGGCAGGCACGGGCATCTCTAGCCTCTTTGGAGGACAGGAGAAAGCCATGCTGGAAGGGAGGGCAGCGTTGCCCGTGGAGGGCCGGGCGCTGGTGGCTCTGTGGCCTGTGGCACACACACACGGCACACACACGGCACACACACGCCACACGTCCACACCTCCAGCGCCGGACGGTGCAGTGAGCCAGTCTGCAGCACGTCTGCCCTGCCCTGCCCTGCCGGCCACAGCTCTAACCAGAGCAGCTGTGCTGACCCCCGAGGACGCGCCAGCCAGGTGCCGCCTTCAGCTCCTCAGAGGTGCCCCCCACACTGGAGTTGGGGGTGAGGTGGTCCTAAGGGCTGCCCTGTGGGTGAGCCCCGGAACAGCTTCCTGGTGGGTGTGTGTGGCACTGCTGACTCGGGGTCTTGGTACTGCTGTGTCCTGCAGTGTGGGGGACGCAGATTCTGGGCAAACGACGTAGCCCTGCAAGGCGCAGCTGTCACCCACAACCTCACGGCTGCTGGGGTCACCTTCACAGACGGTCCTGCGGGGTGAGGCCCCCCGCCACATGCCTGCTTGCAGGGCTAAGGTGTGCCCGAGATATGAAGTGGGGTGGACGAGCGTTCCGAGGTCACTGTTGTCACGAAGGTGTGGGGGAGCCTGGCCACCTCCTCCCTCCCCCTCTGCACCTCTGCTCAGGACAGCGTGTTGAGCACAGAGAGCCAGGATCCAGGGCCTGGCAGGGGACCTGTTGTCTGCCCCGGGACCCTGGGGTGGGCGCCAGGAGTCGGGCATGGCTTTCCAAGCTGGGCTCCGTGGGTTTATGCACCCAGCTATTATCAGCCAGGCTCGGGCTCTCCTCCTGCCTTCCTGGGCGGGGTTAGGAGACACCGAGGAGTAGAAACTGGCTGTGGTCTGGGCAGGAAGCCCCATCATCCCAGAGCCTCACGACCACAGGTTGGGGGCCACCTGCTCCATCCAGCAACCCGAGGACCTCACTGCCTGGGGTGATGGTCGGCCTTTTGGTGGGGAGCTGCTGGCTAGACCTGGGGATGGTGCCTCAGGAGACCCAAGGTTGTGTGTGTGCCGTGCTGAGGAGGCAGATCTTGGGGCTGGGGACCGTGACAGCAAGCAAGGCACAAGGGGCTCCTGGCCCTGCCAGGGCTGTTCACACGGAACCTCAGCACTCAGCAGTCACGTGGGGTGATGCAGGATCGGACATGTGGGCTGGGACGTGGGCTCAGGGACAGGATCGGGGATGTGACACGCTGGACCGGCACAGAGCAGGCACCCAGCGCCTGTGAGCGGATCTTTCATTACAAAGTGAGGGCGGATCCTGGCACTGCCCCTCCGGGGCCAGGAGGACGGGACATGAGTTGAGGGGCTGGTGACAGTCAGGAGTGACCGCTGTGGCCCGACCTCCCTCAGGCCGAGGCACGTTCCTTGCCCGTCTGCCGCTCAGTGGCTGTGGGCCATCTAAGCAGGATTCCTGGGTTGGCGTGGCTGTTGGGCTTGGCCAGGTGGAGGTGGGAGGGCACCCTTAACTTGGCCGCACCCCGGGAACCCACCCACATTCTGGGGTGTTGTCCCGCCCGTAGCTCCCATAGCCCCTCACGCTAATGCCCGCTTGGGGGTGGGGGAGATGTCGTTTCCCAGGCTGCTGGCTGTGCACCCCGGAAGGGCGAGGCCCCATCCCATTCTGGGAACCCTGCCATAGCGGCTCCGTCCAGAGATGCAGGCTTGGGGTGCGGTCCCAGCTCTGTGCCTGCCGCAGGGGTGGTTTTGGCAAAACGTTCAGCACTCTCTGCTTGGTTCTTCATCTGTGAAGCAGGGATCAGAAGAAAAGCTTCTCGGGGGCTCCTGGGCACAAGAAGGGGTGCAGTGCCCGGCACAGCCGCCCGGGCCTTGGGTCCTGGCGAGCAGGAGCCGAGGGTGCAGAGGGATGTTTGCAGAGCCAGGGGTGGAACCTGGGCAGCGTGGCCCACATCAGGGTCCTTCTGCCTCCGCAGCAAAGTGAGGGGCAGGTCGGGGCTGTCCACTGTCCAGCGCCGTCCCTTTGGTTGGCTTCCTGTTGCAGACGCAGGCAGGGACGACCTCAGATCCCCAAGCCCGGGGGCCCTAACTCCCATTCTGCTTACAGTGCTGGGCTGGTTCCAGCGGAGCGATTCTGTCCCCACCCCTGGCATGGGGAGGGGACAGCATGTCCTCCTGGTGGAGGGAGGTGACATGGGGTGAGATGGTGTGGCTGGGGTGGGGGGATGCCCTGTGTGACGTCAGTGCCTTCCTTGTTCTTAAGGGTGAAGGCACCTGGATGCTTCCCTGCAGGGCGTTTGAGTGCTGTGTCCGACACTGGGACGTGGAACAAGACACGGTCTCCACCCGGCTCGGACGGTCCAGGGGGCTGGGGTGGGGGTGGGGAGGTGGCTGGGATGAGGGGAGTGTGACAGGGTGCAGTGTCCACGTAGGGTCCTTCCTGCAGACTGAGAGCTGAGGGCTGAGCAGCGGGGAGCCCAGAGACATGGAAGCGGGTCCCAGCCTGTGTGAAGGCCAGGCCTGCTGGGGTTTCCAGGGAGAGGGTGGACGTGGCTGGCCGGAAGTCGCCCCGGACGCCTTGCTCAGTCATCGTCCCTGGCCACAGTGCTGGCCCACCGTAGCAGGAGTTCCCAGACGAGCTCGGCCTACCCAGGGGCCAGCTTCCAAGCCCAGCAGCCCACAGCAGCCGGGAGAGTGCCCATCCGTCCCCGGAGGCCTTGGAGCGGAGCCTGGACCCTGGCTAACGGAGCGCTGATTTCATCTTGGATGGTGCTGGGTAAAACCGACTTTGAGGTTCCTTCCAGCTGTCACACTCAAGCTCTGAGAAAGCCTCCCTGGGGATGGTGAGACCATATAAAATATAAATCAATAGGTTAAAAATACCACTGTCTCCTGCCCGTCCAGGCTGTCACTCCGCCTGCCTCCTCCATCGTCAGAGGCTTTGGCTTTGACTTCTGCAAGCTGGGAGCTGGGGGAGAAAATCGCTTTGTTCCCGAGCAAGGCAGCGCCACCTCGCCTCGACTGACAAGGCCTCGCCGCGTTCTTTTTGAAGCCTCCCTGCTTCTCAGCGGCGCGCTGTCCCATCTCGCTGACAGCCTCTGCTCCTGTCTTCCC
>RJWM01011571.1:0-59232 GCA_004363535.1 Dasyprocta punctata | reverse complement strand
CCTAACGTCCGCCGACCTTTAGCTCCCTGCCACCAGTCAAAGCTCCCTCCGGTCGCCGCGGTGACCCGGTGCCGGCGGCCCACTCACGTCCCCGGGGCGGGAACCCCCTTGCCGGCAGCCCGCCCGCCTGGTGAAGGGCAACTCACGTCCGCCATGCCGCGCAGCTCCGGCCTCGGCGCCTGCAACACAAAACCGCCGTGAGCCCGGGCCGGCCGCGCCCCTGCTCCTCCCGCGCCCCGCCCGGCCACCATAGGTCGTGACCCGCCGAAACGGACAACTTCTCCCTCAGACTCGCCGCCCCATCGCCCGCGCCGGACACCAGGCGAAGCGGCGCCCACTACCTGGCTCTCTCGGTTGTCCGACTGTCTCCCACAGCTCTCCAGCAGGAGCTTCAAACACAGCTTCCTTGACCAGCGGCAGTCACGCAGCACCAGACCCGGTCTGCGCTTCCGGAAGCAGCCACAACAGCGCGTGAGAAGAACTTCCGCGGAGCCGGGCGGAAAGAGCGAGTGCACGTTGCGTGCTGCGTCTGCGCGTCCCGCCCCACTTCGCCCCGTCGCAGCTGCGTCCTGCCCCTCGTCCCTCTGCGCCTGCGCACCACGCCTCCTGCGCCTGCGCGCCGTTCCTTTACCAACGAGTGTAGGCTCAGAGCTCGTTGTGCAGAGCGGATCTGTCTACTTCACTGGTTTCTTGATAATGAAGACGTTCGAGGGTGTAATGTTTGATGGAGCAGCACGAACCGACTTCCTGTAATCCAAAGCCCCAGTCTTGAGCTTCAGACCTTTTCTGGTCACCGGATGTAACTGCGCAGGAGCTGTGCACACTGCCAGCCGCTGCTCGGCACGCACGGGTGTCAGCGCCTTTTTTCGCGCGGCCCGACGCGCACCTCGCTCGTAGTGTGAGGATTTACAGTACCGCTTTTGGTTGGTGCTTTGTTCGCGCATTGGAGGAGCGCCGCCGCTGGAGGGAGCAGGAAGACCACGGGGTTTGGCCACTGGGAATCCTTGGCTTCACCAGGCCGGTCGTTTTGTTTTGTCTTGTCACGGAGCTTTCCTAGGCGTCCCAGGGTGTCCTGCAGCGTTGGGCCTTTAGGCTCTAGATTCCAGGAGCAGTCGAACATCATCAGGGGGATAGACTCACCCGATTGAGAACGACCTTAGCTCCTCCTAAGAAAATTGAAGTTCATGGCTTTTGTTCAGGTTTCTTCTGAATCTTTGTTTGAAACAGTAAAATATTTTGCAAGATGAGATCTGTGGAAACTTGTTTACTCTGGTCTTAGTTTCCAATCCCTAAAGAGTGCAGAAGGAACTAATTCAGGTCCAAAACATTGGAAAATCTGGGTGTTTATTTTCCTGTGGCTATCTTTTGAGAGGATGAAATTGTAAAATACAGCTGCTTTTTTGTTTTTAACACGTCCTTGATGGGTCTGTAATTCATGTCTCACTGCTGTGCAGCTTGAACCACCAGTGTGGTACAGGCATGACTAGCCCAGGCATTACTGCACCACTGCAGCACTGTACCAACAGTGATACAAGCCACGGGATGGGACAGTCATACATCTACCCCTGGTGGTACCAAGGCGGCAGGCAGGGTCGTGTAATCCCTTCAGTTTCTCATCTCTAGGGCGCTACATTACTTATCTGAAGTCCCCATTCACTCCCTTCTCCTAACTTTTCAAATGATGGCATTTCCTGCCTGTTTTCACTTTCCAAAGTGCCATGAAAATGTGTAAATATGTACTTTTTTGTTTACCATTTTCATCTCATTGGAGGTCGGGTATCTTTTTTCATAATTTTTTCCTATCAACTCTAAAAAGCTTTAAAATATGCAATAAACCTTAAACCACTTCCCTAGTGTCTGTGTTCATACCACAGTTCTTTCATGAATCATATTGCCGTTTTTCCTTCCTTGCATCATCCTTTCTTCCCAATCATTTTTGCATTTGTTTTCTCAATTCTTGATTGAAGTGATCGTTTCTGTTCAGCAGGACCAAATCAATAGCTCCCTAGCTTGCCATCGGTCGAACAAATATGAAAGCCAAGTTATAAAGAAAAAAGGTTTATTTTGGCTCAGTTTTATAAGTTTCATTCCTTGGTGAATTGGTCCCATTACTTCGGGCATGTGGTAAAGCCCTTATGGCCAGGAAGCAAAAAAAAAGGAAGAGACCAAGGTCCCACAATTCCCTTTAAGTGCATATCTAGTGACATGAAGACATCCCACTGTGTCCACCTCTTGAAGTTCCACCACCTGCCAAAAGGACTGTGCCAAGTCCCATACCTTTATGACATGAACTTTTGGGTAGACTGCAGCACAACTGAATGACAGCAGACATAACTTGCTAAAACAATGAATATTACTACGTGCTCAAAAACCTTTTGTATGGTACCAATGCACACAGTGATTAAAGCAAGATAGTCTATAATGTGAGCCCAATATATCATTCAGTTTTTCTTGTGAATGCATTATTATCAGGATCCTCTTCCATAACCCAATTGATGACTTCAGCCTTCCACCAACGTGAGCCTAACTTCCCCCATGCTCAGGTCTAGCTACTGGGTTAGACTGCAGAAAATTCACTTAACTAACAATTGTAAATCTGTCACCAACTAGAGAGTCATAAAAATCCCTTTTTGTTAGCTGACTGGAAACTACTTTCATTCTACATTTTTGCTCTTTATTCTTTCCCTGCTTTCTCACTTAGATAAACTGCTGAGCTCAATAAACTTAGCAGCCAGAAAATTGCACCCCACTAACTACACGTCTGTACTTGAATCTATCCTCGGGTCCATTCCTTTTTCAAAAAATGCTGTTAGTGTCTCTTAGTCAAAGTAATTTTTACATATCTGCAAAAGGATCTGTGTATCTTCTGGACACATCAGGGGTTCAGTGCTATTATCCCTGTTTTTAATCTTTCACTTTTGCTTCTTTCCCCTGATACAAAAAATTAGTAAGCTCTCTCATGTAATACAAAATAACTGGAAAAAAAAGCCTTCTATAGAAACCATATTCTCTTTCAGCTGCTATTTTTTCTTTACTCTGTAACCAAATTTTGGGAAATCTTAAGTCTGGCTTTTTTTTTTTTTTTTTTTTTTTGGTATCAGGGATTGAACTCACCACCTTGCACCTGCCAGGCCGGCACTTAAGCCACTGAGCTAAATCCCCAGCCCTAGTCTGGTTTTTAACTGCTGCTATCACATACCCAAAATCCAATCCAAAGAGATCTTGAGTCTACATTCTGAATCTCTCTGAAAATCGTTCATTTACCTATACTCCTGTTCTGGTCCATGCCATGATCATCTCTCCTTTGACAATAACCTATCTTTCTAAACATTCACTTCTGCCCTCTACTCTTCAAACAGTGACTTAAATGATAGTTCAGAAACCTAAATCTCATCATCTAAGTCTTTCCTTAAAAATCTCACCTTTTTTTTTTAAACTTTGTGAGAGAGGGTCTTGTTATATAAATCTAGGCAGGCTTGAACTCACTATGTAACCCAGGCTGGCCTTGAACTTGTTGTCCAGCTTCAGTGTCCCAAAAACTGAGATCATCAGTATGCACTACCACACCCAGTTGGGTTTTGACCACTGACAGGATAAAGCACAGTGTTATCACCATGGATATGTGTTCCTATGAGAACTTGGCTCCTATCTTCATTCTCTTACCTACCCTTGGATCCTTATGCTAGGATCGTGTTTGTTTTCACTTTCATAGTTTTTATAACAACCAATTTGGTCACTGTCTGAAATATTTCCCTAGGATTCATCTTACTCCTGCTTATCTTTGAATTTCAGCTTGTGTTACTTTTGTCTGGTTGCTGAGGCAAAATACCTGACACCCAAAAGTTAAGGAAGGAAAGGTTTATTTAGCTCACAGTTTGTGGTGGTTTCAATCCATAATCAGCTGGCTCCAAGGCAGGGTGGTATGGCAGAGGGGCAACAGTTCATGGCAATGGAAGACTGCAAAAGTAACAGAAGCAAAAAGGGGAGAAGAGAGATCAAGCCTCTTTCCCTCCCTTGTATCATATGCTGGCTACCTGCCCCAAGGTGAGTGCAGTACTCACCCCCATAATCCCAGCACTAGACAATGAAATTCTAGAAGACCACACCCATGACTGCATGAGGCTGTGGGGGGACGTCTACACACAAAATAGAACACAGCTTAAGCCAATTTCTCAGGGAAACCTTTCCTGACCGTCCCAGAATAGTTTAGGTCTCCTAGATATATACTTTTAATGTACCTTGTAATTTTGTACCTCAATTGTCAAAATTCTAACTAGTTTTTTACTTTGTTTGCTAGATGTAAACTTTCTAAGAGTTTTTATCTTGTTCAGTGATTAATTCTTAGTACAAGCTCATTACTTGGAATATGGCAGGCATTTACACATTGGTTGAATGGCCAAAGAAAAGAAAGAATGAAAATATCATGAGTATATAATACAATAAACCTTTTACAGTGAGAACAAACCTTTTTATTAATATATTGAGATAAAGTACAGAGACTGAAAGACAAAAATTCATCATAAATCATTCAGTAGAACATTCATTAAAAATCAAATGCATTTTCTTTAAGAGTTCTCACACAGGAAATTTTATTTTTATATAACTCTGATATAACATTAGTTTACAAATCAGACATTTCATTTTTAAACCTAATTATATAATCTTTAATGCACTATAGACAAAGTAAGATCTCCTTATGTTTCATTTCATTTAGCTTATACAAGGCTTCCATTAAATTCCATCCCGCCTTGAAAATCTCCTGTAGCTTTTTAAAACACATAATAAACTAAAGCTAGACTTTAAATGGACAGTTTTACAAAGCAATTTAAAAACTAAAAAAGAAAAAGGTAAGAAGCATTTCTTAATGCAAATGAATTACACAATATCAATTTTTTTCTTCTGATCATTATATTCATCCAACCCAGAAACAATCCTCTCAACAGCAATGGCCGGACACCGCAGTGTCACTGTTAGCACAGTGCTCATGAGTGGCAGGCTCAGCTAGAGCGGACGTGGATGAGACACACCCACCTCCTGCTGGGCAGCATCTGCTCTGTAGCAACTCACTATCTCCACAACCAGTCATTAAATTCTTAGTCATTTATGAACTAAGACACTCCAAGAAACACTTTTTACATTTATGGAGTTCCAGATTGCTAGACTTAGAAAGACACAGTTATTTTTGAAGTGTGGGCCTTAAAGTAGGAATCTGTATTAAAACATGAAGATCAACAGAAAGAATTCACACCAATGAAATTCTGTGGACTGATTTTCAAATTTGGAAATAAGAATACCCCTTGCTAATGGAAGCCCTGCTCTGTGCAAACATAGTGTGGTACATATTAAATAATCACATCTGAGGTATTAGCTGGAAAAATGCATATGTACACTTACACATGTACACATCCACACAATATTCACAAATCTATTGGCCCCAACACCAGCAGATAATCAAATTAAATGAAAAGGATCACATACCAACAGGCAAATGTTACAGGGAATTTACAAAAATTTCATTACATAATCCTTAATATAAGGAATATGTTTTGAATTAATGTTTTGAGGAAAAATGTTACCATTTATATGAAAGTATTTATTTAATAGTAATGAAACCAAAAACGAAGCTTGAATTCTAGAACTGGGTTGCCTGCCAGACTGAAGGGGGAATGCAAGAATTTTTTGAACAGCCACATTCTATCCACTTATTCTTTGTAATTGAGAATCAGAACGTAGGAAAAATTTGAAATTATTGAAAAAGTACTTCTTTCTCTTTCATTGGTTTTTACAGAATGTTAGGTATTTTAACTACGCAGTAGTTCAACATGTCCAAGAGACAAGAGTTTTCAGCTACTTAGTAAAGATTAAAATTCAAATTGATTTTTCATTTTTATTTTTTATTTTTCTATTTGGAAATGGGAAAAAAGTAACGAATTAAATTCCCTCCTGGTTTGGTTTGCTGTTTGAAAATGAATGGTAACACAGGTGGTACTGAACCCACCAAGTCTGCACTTCACAAGGAGATGCTAAATAAATGCAATCTTAATCATTTGGTCCTTTGCCACAACACTTGCTTAACTAGAAAAATGGCTCCTTTGGTCCTTACATCCATCAAGAAATATTCTACTGTCTTAACAAGGCAGGAGATTTTTTTTTTAATGAAATATACAGAAATACATTAAGTAATATTAGCATGTCACCATTACAGATCCAACAGCAGAGACATCAACTAATTTCATTTTACATCTAGTGCAAAAGAAGACTGATCAAAAGAAAAATGAAGCATACAAGTGCAATTAAGGGTTAGTATTCCTATTGACACCTGAGCTGATACACAACAGAGGACTGTAAAGCATGGCGATGCTTCCAGGACTTGACCTTTCTACCAAGTCTTTGTAAATCGTAGACATGCAAGTAATGATTATGAAACAGGCATCCAGTGACAATCTGTTCCCAAAATAGATTATTTTCACTTAATTAGATGAATAACAAAATTTCTCATTGTCGAGAATTCAATTTATTGATTGGTCAAAATAAGTTCCCAGGCTTACAGATGACTAAATGACTAGCACCAGTCATTTGGAAACTAAGAAAATCAATAGAAAAGGAAAAAGGTACTATTTTCTTTCCCCCAAACCTTCACAAAAACAATTGTGTCTGTGTGTGAACATAAAAAGGGATAAAATATATAAAGCATGGATAAATATAACTGCTGTCAAATTTCCAAAATACCAGTTAGAGAAGCTAGTTAAAGTCAATGCCTTTTACATAGGAACTAAAATAATCAAGTAAAATTGTCAAGTTCATGTAGCTAAAATGTAAGATGGCAAAATCCTGGCATTTTTAATCATAAAAGAGTAACAAATATAAAAATCTCGGGGCTGGGGATTTAGCTCAGCAGCATAAGCGCTTGCCTGGCAAGCGCAAGATCGTGAGTTTGATACCCGGTACCAAAACAAACAAACAAACAAACAAAAACCAAAAAAAACCCCCTCACATCTAAGATAGTTAAAGTCTTCTCACTGTGTACAACTGACCTAAAGTTACCAGATCCTCACTGTCTTTACACCATGTTACAGGGGACATTAAGAGCTCAATCTTTACTTGCATATATTATATGTGGCTCAAACTGTCACTCAAACCAATCCTTTCTCACAGGTGTTTGAAAATTTTCTTTTGTCAAACACATGTTCCTAACAAGTTATAAAATAGAATGGAATGCAGTAATAGACCTGAAATATAATACTGTCCAAAAGCCACTTGTGGCTTTATAACATATAACTTCATTTAATTTGATAATCTCACCCACCCTTTTAAAGGAATCAGTCAACAAGAAGGTTTAGTTCACACAAGAGTTAACCATAATAGTGAAAATTTCCCATTAAAATTGGAAAAATAAATGCATGAATTTTTTTCAAATTTTTATAATTTTTTTGATATATATGAATTTTCATAATTAATTAGAATGGGAGGCTGGGGATTTAGCTCAGCAGCACAAGCGCCTGCCTGCCAAGTGTGAGGTTGTAAGTTCAATCCCTGGTACCAAAAAATAAAAATTTTTAAAAAAAGTGATTAATTAGAATGCTATGACATTTTTAAAAACCTTTTCTACAGGCTCAGGAAAATATTTAAAATTTTCTTTTATGCACTACTTTGCTTTTAAAGGTCACATTTCTAAAAGAAATAGGTTAAGTTGTCTGGATTTCCTATTAGAATATGTTTACTTTAACATCAAATTTAATCAGGCTTTTTACTGATTTACTTAGGAAGGGGATACAAGAGAACATTTTTAAGGGAATATCATTTTAGCAGTTTTATTTAACAAGTATCATAAATCAACTACACAACCAAAAAAATCCTTAAACAAAAGTAACAAAACCACTCCACCTTGCTCACAGAAAGACTGCCAAAAATATGTTCAAGGTCCTCTGAATATAAAGCAAAATCATAAAAATATTACTAGCGTAGAAGACTAAAAATCAAATAGTTCCATACTCAATAAATAGGCACCAAAAACTTCAATTTCCAACTGCTGTTTTTCTAATTTATATTATGGATTTAATTATAAGGAGCTTATTCCTAAAGGATTAATTGAGTTACTCAATGGTGAGTAGATTGTAGCTTAGGATTTATAAAGGATGACTTGCTATATAATTCACTATTCTACCTGCTGCACTGCTTCTGCTCACCGTTGCATGTGGCCAAACAGATCCTGGTCAATAAATGAACGGTAACCTATGTATACATTTAGGAGTTGGCAGTGGGGTTAAAGGCACAAAGCTGTATTTGAGTAGTAATTTTTCTTATTGTTTGTAGAAGAATCTATCTACCTTTGGATCCTGTTTAACTAAGAAATTGCCTGTTGCACTAAGAAAATGCAAATTTCTATGGGCAGAAAGTTAGGTGTCTTCTTCATAAATGTTAGCAGCCTTTCAAAATGTGTAAATGAACACTTGGGTCCTTTTAATTATTAGGATTGCAAATGCATAACTGGAATTTATTATTGAAGACCCTCTTACTTTAATATTTATAGCCATTTCCTCATATTTTCTTTAAAATCTATCAGTATAGCATTTCATTTCTACATATGGCTTAGCAATTCAATAAACTAAATAGCAAACTGATATTCTACACCAGTTCATTTATTTCAGTACATGTTTTGGAATATAATGGCAATATTAAAAATATTAATTCCTTCTAAGCTGATAATGCTATAAGAGTTTACAGAAACTTAAATAGTTTTTTTTTTTTTTTCCATTTGAAAAAGTTTCATTGTTTAAACTCCACATACTTGACACCTGACAGGGAAGACATAATTGTGTCATACAACATTTATTCCATTGCTTTAAAGGAAGCGTCTCATGGAGCTGAACACTAAAATAACTTAAACAAAAAGGCAATAACCTTTAGTACACAAAATGTTCATTCCATATTTACAGGATGAAGAACAAATGGAGAATCACTAAAAGTGGAAATCGCTACAGGTGTGATAATCCCTTCTCAAGATATTTTTAGTTAGGAATCATATAAGCTTTTAAAAGGAAAGTAACTGTAGAAGCACAACTAAAATCTTAAATTTAGTTCTCAGTTCTTACTATTTAAAGGAACCAGGAGGTCAGAAACAGTCCTAGAGTTCAGAAACCAATCATTCGGTTTAGTTTTTCATATCAAATCTTTTCTTCAGCTCTCGTGATGAAACTAAATTTACAGCAGAGACCGGCAGTGCACTAACGGGCACGGCGGCAAGGCTGCTCAGCCCCCTTTGTACAGACTGGTCAGTCGCTCCAGCTCTTTACAGTTGTCCATGCTCAGCGCATCCGCCTTCCTCCGGAGTCGATCGTCACGGTAAACTTTTGCAGCATACTGCATATCTGTTTCTGTTAACAAAAATATTTTGCCACATAAATAATCACTTGTACTACCGAGCTGTTTAAATTCAAATGATGTTTCCTAGACGATCTTTAATATATTTCTGTTAACTGACTTTTAAAAAGGAAAAAGAATCCTGAATACTATGTCTAAAAGACTCTTGGGCAACTTGGGGCCTTGGAAATGTTAGACGAGTGCTCACCACTGAGCTGCACCCCAAGCTTTTCCTGAGACAGGGTCTTGCTCAGCTGCTCAGCCAGCCTAAACTTCTTGTCCTGCCTCAGCCTCTCAAGGAGTTATGATTAAGGCCTGCACCACCATGCCCAGCTAGAAAACCTTTTTGTTAAATGAAAACTTTACTTGAAGCTTTGCGTGTAAAACACACACAGAGGAGGAGCCAGGGTAGAATCCTGTCAACCCACCCTGGCATCCTTCCCCATCACTCCAGAGCCAGTGGTTCAGAAGTCGGTGCTCTGAAGCACCACCTTGGCCTCTTACCCTGCGATACCGCATGCCAGTCATGCTGCTGGGGGTGAGCCTGCTGTGATTTTTTGTTAAGGTTTCAGATAGTTGCAAATTTAAGTATCAAAGTATAAAATCTTGTTCTGAGTTTATCTGAATTTTAAAAAGTGACATTAGTCTATATCTCTATCTATAGTTACTGAAGGAACACAGGAAAATGCTTGTTATGCGAACATAACAGTGATATTCTGCAAAGGAGCACTTTGGAACCTTTCTTGAATTGCTAAAGGAAATATATGGATTACAAATCAAAACGTTTAGCTGGGTGTGGTGGTGCATACCTGTTAGCCCAGCCCTTGGGAGGGTGAGGCAGGAGGATCAGTGTGAGTTCAAACCAGCCTGGGCTACACAGTGAGTTCAAGGTCAGCCTGAACTGCATAGGGAGATGCTATCTCAGAAGAAGAAAAAACAAACAATTCCAACTCTTCGAGGAAATTACTTTTAAGCCTTTTACTGTTTACTAACACTGCTAAAGGGTGAGGGTGCTTAGAGAAGACAACAAAAAAAGAAAAGAATAACTTACTTTATAGAAAATAATTGCCAAAGGAAAAACCATCTGGTTTATATGTATTAGTCAGGACCACATTTAAAATAGACTTGCAGGTAAAATGGTAGTATTCTATCTCCAGAAACAATCTTTATTCAATCTTTTTTTGGGTAGGATTAACAATTTAATCAATATTACTCTACACCTGTACTTACAAATAATGCACTTGTAAAACTCCACTTGCCAATGACTGTTTCTAAAACCTCAGTTAATAAACCAGTTTACACTGCTAATGAATGACACAGTCTAGATCCAAATCCTGATGTGCAATTCCTAGCCTAACTTTCCATTAGTGTATTTCAAACTACTGCTTGTATTTTATAAACCACTTATTTTCCAACCGATATATTAGGGAGGGTTAGAAGTAACTCCAAAACAGAAAAACCCTGGCAAAAGCACATGTATTGATCAACAGTTATTTTATGGCTTTAATTTATGAAACATGGTAATTTCCGCGCTGGGGTATAGCTCAGTGGTTGAGTACTTCCCTAGCAGTGCAGGGCCCTTGCTTCGCCCTCCAGCACCACAAAGAAGATAAAGGAGGAAAATCCCATCCTAACACAGGAAGGAAATAGTCAATGAACTGAAACATGGAGCTCCCCCCACTTTCCACCATTCAAGGCCCTAGCCCAAAAAAGGACTGAATTTGCTGAACTTCATTTTGAAAAATTTCAAAGCTACACACACACACACACACACACACACACACACACACACACAAAAGAATGAATGCCCTAAAATTCTTTACCATGTTTGACTATTCTCCACATTTTTTTGTCAAGTTTGTTTCAGCTCTCTCTCTCTAAGCAAGACTGTGCTTATGGTTATTTTTGCAGAAGGTGAGTTGCAGACATTATGACTTCACTTGTTTCCCCTGAGTAAGCAGAGTGTTGTAGAGACCCATCAGGCAGAAGTCAGCCTGATGGACTGCACACTCGGACCGCAGCCAGTCCCTCCCCTTACCCGCGAGGACACATCCAAGGATGACACTGTTTTCAGCTGTCTTGTCTCTTTCCTCTCCTTCAGGCTCAAAGAACTGTGTCTTTTGTTTCATGGATACGTTTTAATACAAGCAAGCTATTTTGCAGATGAATGATTAAAAACAATGAAAATTTGTGGTAGCAACTTTAACGGACACATATGTAAACGCGTACCGTTTAATTGCGGATAGTATGATGTATGACAGAGCACATATTGAAGGGTCCATGAAAACTGTTAATACTGACCTTGCCAGATAGCTGAAAGAGTAAACTTGGTTATGGCAAGCAAAAACACTTGCCCAGACTGCAATTAAAAATCATAATTACAATAAATACTAATATTGAATACTTCTAGCACAAGACATCACACTAAGTGCTAACCACATATTACCTGGGTTTTATTTTGTTTTTCTTGAGACAAGATCTCACTCTAGTCCAGACTGGCCTTCCACTCACTATGTAGCCCAGGCTGGCCCAGAACTTCTGGTGATTCCCCTGCCCTAGCCTCCTAAGTGCTGGGATTACAGGCACATGCCACCACGCCTGGCTCCCACGTATTATGTTATGATCCATGTTTTAGTGATAAGGGAACTGAAATCTAAGTAACGTATTCTTACAGTCAGGATCTCGTGTAGCAATTCCAGGGCCTGCACTTTAACCATGATACTCACTTATCAACCAAATACATGTTAATAACAGCAGTGATACAAGCGTCATTAAGTACTATGTGCCAACTGCTATGTGAGACCACATGCACAAAAAACCTATTACAGGAATCCCTCAAGAGCCACAAGACATTGGCCCGAGGACCCCCGGGATTAAAAAGAAATCCCAGGGTGTTTAAGTCCCTTAAATAAAAAGGCAGTGTTTGATATAACCCACCCACATCCTTCTCTATATTCTAGCTGTGTATTAGTTATACTAATATTACATAAATGCTATGCTGTTAGTTGTTTTACTGTACTGTTTGGAGAATCCTGATAAGAAAAAGGAAAAAACAAAAACTCTACACATTTTCAGGACAAACTCAAGAGTCCATGGGGGAGAGAGGAAGACTGAGGCAGAGGCCAGCTGCAAAAAGGACTGGGCTTTGATTGTGTCCCATGTAATTCCAGAACATCCATGTGTAGGAAAATCTACAGCAATCAATCCCAAAGACTATGAATAAGCTTAACATTTGATCGACTTACTTTGTTGTCTTTCTTTCCAGCAATTATTTCGAATATTAGTCACATAATCTTCTTCCACACTCTTTTCTACCTTTTGTAGTAACATTCCTTTGTATTCATTTTTAAAGTCCTTGTTGACATAATAAACCACTCCCAAGTTTTCTGTCTGCATTTTAATAGTTTGCCCTGATCCACTGTGAAAAAGAGGCATGATCATTTTTAGTTAAAATCAGACTTTCTAATATTCTACCACAAACCAAGGCAACAAGATAAAAATCATTTAAAAGCTAATATTAATAATATTTACGTTGTCTCAAATTGCCTAAAACTAGAATCTCATGTCATTAAAAAACATACTTTTAATATAGTATGTTCATATAAAGTTCTCTCAATTTTTAGCTAATAAAAGTTTTATTTGGAAAAAATAAAAAGTTATGCTTACTTTAGGGAATCTTGTTTTTTAATACTGTAAAATCATTGCCAATATGATTTTACAGTTTTCTTCATGTTCACTGTCTTAAAGTTGTTGCATTAAATTTCCTTTATGTCCTGACCTCTCAGTGAAGTCATTTCTCACTTAAAGACACAAAGCTATGTAAGATCAATTATCCTTTTTGTCTTTGAAGTATTCTTGTCTTTTAAAGTAGTTTTGTTTTTAATGTCAACACAATATCTATCACATTGAATTCAAGTTCAAATATAGCACTCTTGTCCTTACGCACAGTGGAAAAATATAAAGTAATAACATAAAACAGATTTACCGCTTACGTAGCTATTTTAAAAATTAGAGATGTTTAAATTTGGCACATATGCAGTAAAAGATTTGGCATTTAAAAGTATAAAAGAGCACACAGGTCCTTTAAAGGAAGTTACATAAGAAACAGCAATAATTAATTTCTGTAAAACTTCACTTAGCTACTTACGATCTGGGATATAAAGAATAAGGAGGATTAGAGACCATCAAGTGGCTTAATAATGACACGAGGATCAATACAATTATGGGCATCAGCTGGATAAACACAGAAAAACCTCCCTATAAAAAAAATCATCAAAGAATAATAAATTGTAATGTAACTGCAATTGTCAATAATGCAATAGTAGTCATACATTTTTAGACACAGAAGGGGCATCTGGGATTATCCACTTAGTCTAGCTCTCACATCTGCCCGCCACACCAGGCTCCTGAGGTAGCTCCTAAGAATGCAGTGCGGCAGGCACACCGACTTGAGGGCACTTCTGCAGGCTGACCTTGCTCTGCACATGCGGAGGTCGCCTGCCTGGCACTGAGAGAGGCTACTAATATGCCACACCAGCAATACTGCTTTCTTTTGGCTGGGAGGTGGGAGATGGCGTTGAGGAGAAGCCCAGCCTTCTAATTTCTAGTCTTGAGCCCTTTCACTACCTTTCCACCTCACACCTATAGCAAGTGAGTACAATCGTGTTAGATAGAACAAAGGAAAGTTACTTCTCATTTAAGTTTTTAGTATTCTCTCTTTTTAGGATCAAAAAGTACCTCTAAAACATGCAGGCATATCTTCACTAGAACCCAGAATAGCAAATCTCCCGTCACGCTGCCCAGCCCTCCCCCTCAGTGATGTACCCCCCAGCCCTAAGGGGTTTTTAGTCTCCACCACACACGCTGCTAACGGAATCTCATTAGTCCTAAAACAACTGGTCCCACTTTTAGACAACTGGAATTGCTTTTCATGGGCTGAAAGCTGACATTTTGTGATTTCTAATCATATCATAAACATACATCTCCTCTTTCTTCTTCTCTTTCATGTCCACTATGTCGATGCTGATGTTGATGGCTATAACCAGCTCGGCCATTTGAAAATGAATGTACACTACCTAGGAATCAAAGTTAAAAGCAAGGTTAAGTTAGGGAGAGCAACTGTGATCAGAAAAATTACATTTTCTTTTACATTTTTAACAAATTACTAAAATAACGAATGTGTACTTTGAGCAGTGAATGTTAACCGTCCTCTCCTCTGTGCTGGCAAAGTAGACAGAAATAGGGTGACGCTTCCCAGACACTCTGCCCTTTTCAGCAAGGTACAGTTCCTCCCTGGGGGAGCCACGTGAGCGCCTCGGTAGCAGTGCACACACAGAGGACTTGTCTATGCTTACAAACGTCTGTTCTTACTCGGAAACCTTGGTTTCTACACTTAAATAAATCACAAAATAAAACTCAGAGGATGGCACTCTAGTTCACTTTTTAAAGCTATCTAATATACTACATCATGGGTAGACTATGATTTATTCAAACATTCTCTTGCTGATGGATATTCAATTTCAGATAAGCTGACACACCTGAAATGGCCACCACTGACAAAGTAAGCTATGTTGTAACAAGCAAAGGACAGAGAATCAATCATTGGAAAACAAAAAATTCACTATTGCCTGGAAGATTTCTGATTGTTTTCAGCATATTGTTGGTCAAAATTACTAGTTTCAATGATGCTTGTCATAATTATGTATTTGAATACATCAGAGCTCAGGCTATAGTTTCAAACATTAATTTATAGTTATATATCCTCTTTTCCTCAAGGATTATGCATTATGTTCCATCAATGACTGCAATCCTCATTAATATTCAGAAAGGGCCCTTAGGCCAAATTACATTCTCATTCATAATGATTCTCCTAACTTTGCACAGCATGCTTAACTTGCCACCTCAAGCAAAACCTGGGACTGTAATTTTAACTGCTGTACAGGAGCTATGCCCAAAGAAAAGTACTTTCTATACAAACCAGTCACAGTAAATATAGGTGGATTTAAAAGCCACTGATGTTGGTGCCATGCAAGCCATTTAGGGATATCACTGCATTATCTGCCGTGATAGCCTCATTCAAGTAATTATGTCTTTCTAAATATAATAAGAAAATCAGTCAGACTTTCTACTATTTTATTAGAAACACATGAGGACTTCCAACTCCATCTGAAAGAGCCATCTATAATGTCATCAATAAAATATTTACAGGGATATAGAGAACCCTTGTCAGTCATCCAGGTGTAGAAGATGTCACATAATTGTAACCGCATTTACTTACCTAAGACATCACACTGGATTTCCTGCTTAAGACTTCCTTTCTTCAGCTTTAGATAAAATACAGAATATCTGTATGCTTCAACTGGTTTTTAATTAAAACAAATTCTAGAAAAAGGCAAGCTATGGAAAACTAACAATGCTATCACTCTTCTGCTCCCTTCCACGAAAGGCATTGCAGGACCCAAAGCAGTGAGAAGTGCAAGGGAGAAAGCAGAAGTATCTCTGAACGGTCAACAGGAGTAAGGGTCTTTACCCTCACAAAACATGGTATTTAATTAACATGAAAGTACCTGAAGGAAATCCACCACCAAAAAATATATTGAACAGGTCTTCTGGGGTTATGTCTGCCTCACAGCCTCTGTGGAAGTTGAACCTGCCATTGCTCTGGTTATTGCAAGCTTGCTCTTCACTGCCCGTGAGGTCGTACTGCTTTCGTTTCTCTGGATTACTTAAAACTGCATAAGCATTTCCAATCTCTGAAAAGGTGATGAGTAAAAGTCAGTAACCAAAGTTTTTATTTTTTAAAAGATTGCTCCATATAAACTACCATCACTTAAAAAATTACTTGAAATGAATCGAGAAAATTATAAAATAGTGACAATTTTTAAAAAGATGTTATACATTGTTTGCAATTGCACATATTATTTCTCAGGGCAACTTTTTACCTTGGAGAGGAAAGTCCTACCATCTCGAGAGAAAGGAATGTTCATTTATTCTTTCTTAATACTGTGCTCCATTCCTAAAACTTCTGCTTGGAGCATCCTAATTCATCAAGATTGTTCAAACTAATAACCAATAATCTATGGCATTCCTACTAACTTTGCCATACAATCTGTTAAAAGCCTCACTTTGTAGCTCAGGACCCTGAAGCTCGAAATGACTAAGTAACTTGTTCAAGATCAACTTCTTGGCACAATAAATATAACCTCACTATTCCACACACCTACAACGAAACCTAGATTTGCATACTAGTGCCACAGTGAGTTCTCTAGTTCTGAAACATTTATCTTGTAAGACAGTGAACTCCACGGAAGTTTGGATTCTGTCTGTTTTCACTCCATTACTCTGGGTCCATCATAAAGTTTCTTAATAATACATGACCTCAGTTTACCTATCTCACTTTGTTATTTCATGATATTTATTCATAAAGAAGTTTATTTCCTATCTCTTAGTCCCATGTCCAAATGGGCTTGGCACACTGGCTATGAGAATGTCCTCTTGGGCGATATATAAAAGGTATAATACCCTGAATCTAAAAGCAGAAACTGCCCTGTTTTTGAACTTCTAAAAATTTATTATTTCATAAATATAGCTTGCTTCTTAAACTAGACTGTAAGCCTCTTGCAATAAATATGGGATATTTTTAAAAATCCTTTCTCGATTCCATGTGGCAGTTGCATAGGTAAACCATCCAAGCAAAGAGATGATCATTATTAGGTAGTTGGTGTTAGAAAATTACATATTACACTGAATTTAATTATATAGATACGCTGGAACTTCCTTCTGATGGGACCTCTTTAAAACCGGAACTCAGAGATAGCTTTCAGGTGGTCTGTGAACCTTGTTCTTTGAAAAAACATGGTAGATGGTTTATTTACCTAAGGATATGGTCTCAAATGTTCTTCAGAGTCTCAAAGAGCTTTGTGACTCACAAATGTAACCATTATTTGTAATGTTATTTCAGTGGGAAACTATAATCGGAGATCAAGAAAATATACTTACAAGCAACACCAAGGTATTAACTTACACCTTTTTTCTTTTTTTTTTAAGCCTATCTATCATTCTCTGCTGAAGTTGTGGTTCCAGTGATAGGATCAGTTTTAGGGATTAACATCAACAAACTGGGCTATTCCATGTAGTTCTGTAATGCAATTACTTTTAAGACCATTAATATATAGGCAACCCAATTCTATTTTAAGGCTTTCTTTAAAACTTTTAGCTTTCTTTTAATTTTCAAATACAAAGATATTTTAGAAGACACTGCTAAAAGACTGTCACAAGCTATATTTCATATTACCTTTAAAACAATTTACTCAGTATGTTGTGAACAGAGTAATTGTCTATTCATTTGTTTTACATTGTAGCAGCAATCAGGATTTTTTTTTCCAGTTCCTTATAATCTAAAGAGTTAAGTCCAACTTTTAATTTTGGTGTTCAAAAGACTTACAAAATACATTTATAGTTCACTGTCACTTATTTCTCCAAAAATATCTTCTACCTCATCTAATTTTTGTTTTTTGAGGCAACTATAGAATCACATGCAATTGTAATGACTGAGATCCTTTTACCTAACTTCTCGCAGTGGTACTATCACAGAAAGTTACAATACAATGTCATAAACAGACTGATAAGAGTCCGGAAGTGGAAGATTTTCAGCACTTTACACCGCCCTTTCATAACCACTCACTTCCCCGGCACCTGTCCTTAACCACTGACAACTATTCTCCATTTTGAAACTCTGTCATTTCAAAAACAATATATAAATGGAGTAATACTGGAATGGGATGATGGGATATGAGTGGAAACTGGCCTTTCCTGGTCAGCACTGCTTGTAGACTGCTGCAGGTCGTCCTGTGTCTGGAGGTCATCTGTGGGTGTGGGCAGCGCACTGCTTCCTTAACCATTCATCACTCTACAACACCTGGGCGTTAATAGTTTGGGGCCATTACAAACGAAATGGTCTATGTGTAAACATAAATTTTCATTTCTCTGGGGTAAATGTTCCGGAGTGCACTGCCGGGTGGTCCAGTTGCTATATAGTTAGGCTTTTGGAGAAACACCCAGGTGGTCCTAAGACTGCGATGTTCCATTGACGATGCAGAGAGCACCGAGCTTCGCCTCCACCCTGGCATCTAGGGCTGACCTTATTTCCCCAGGCATTAGGACACACGGGCAGTGGGATCATGTCTTCGTTTCGCTTCAAATTTCTCTAATGACTAATGCAGGATGCTGAAAATCTTTCCACATGCCTCCTTGCCATCTGTATATCATCTTCATGGAATATTTTTGACTCTTTCAAAGTTTAAGAATTCTTTATGTACTCAAGATAAGACTCCTTTGTCTGACCTATGCTTGGCAAATATTTTCTCATCCTATAACTTGTCTTTTCACTCTCTTAAAAGAGTACAGCAAACTTCTAAAAGTGTTTGAAGACTAACTCACCAACTTTTCCTTCTGTGAACTGGCAGTGGATCTGAAGAAACAACTGCCTAGCCCTATACCCCAAAGATTTGTTCTCACGACTTTTTGCTAAAAGTCACAAGTGTTACTTTTTATATTTACATTTGTGATTCATTATGGGAATTTAAAAAAAAGGAAAACAAAATTAGATAAAACATGACACTTGGGTGAGGGCTAAATTTTTTTGCCTATCAATATTCAATTACACTACGACCAATTTTGAAAAGGCTGCTTCTCCCTATTGAATTGCTTTTGCACCTTTGTCAAATATCAGCGGAGTAAGCTGGGCATGGTGGTGTATGCTTATAATCCAAGCTCTCTGGGAGGCTGAAGCAAGTTTGAGGCCAATAGACAACTTAGTGACACTGCAAGACCCTTTCTCAAAATGTAAAATTGAAAAAAAAAAAGCATGGGGGAAGGTTGGGGACACAACTCAGTACGAAGGCTGCAAGAGCAATGCTTACTACCAAAAATCAGTTGAGTGTAGCCCTATGGGTCTATTACTGGATTCCCTGTCCTGTTCTGTTGCTCTGAATGTGTGACCTTCAACCAATACCACACTTCTGCCTGTCATACACATTTTAAAATAAACTTGTAAGTCGTGTTAGGCTTAGGACAGAAATTGCTCAATTTGCATTTCAGCCAGCAGTGACTTGACATCTTCACTGTGCGCTCTTCTAATGATGTATGGTATTTTGCTCTGTTCATCTGTATCTTCTCTGATGTTTGCCTCACTATTGTGTAGCTTTCAGCATAAAAATCCTACACAGACCATGCTAAATACATGTATGAAAATGACAAAATATGCATCATTCTGTACACTATACACTTTTAAATGTACACAAGTGTTTGAAAATTATGTATTTTGTTAAATTTATAGGTGTTTTTTAATGATTGTAAATGTTAATTTACAATCTTACTTTTAATTTCAGTATCTGTATGCTTATTTCAAGTACAGAGACACGGACTCGATTTTTGGATGTGTATTTTATATCCTGAATCTTATGGAATTCACTTATTAGATTTCTGTAGATTGCATCGCATAGAAATCTTCCTCTCTAATCTGTGTACCTTTTCTTTTTCTCACCTTAAACCAGTGGCTACAACTTCCAGCACTTAGTTGAACTGAATGGTCATTTTTGCTTTGTTCTTTCTTAATTCAGTCTTTCATCTTTAAATATAACACTAGGTGTAAGTATTGTCATTATTTATTTATTTTTTGAGACAGTGTCTCAGTATGTAGTTTAGGTTGGCCTCAAACACACGCTGATCCCCCTGCCTCAGCCTCCCAAGTGCTAGGATTACGGGCATGCACCATCACTCCCAGCTCTATCATTACTCTTTATCAAGATGAGGCTGTCCCCTTGTATTGCTATTTTTCTGACAGTTTTATCATGAATGAGTGCTAAAAACTTTCAAAAGATCTTACTGCACTGATTTATATAATCATGAGCTTTTGCCTTCTTCAGCCCACTAATACAATGGATTACACTGATATCCACTTGGGGAACAAAATTCAATTGCCTTACACATTTGCTATACATATATTTAAAACCACATCAGACAAATCTTGGAATTTGGGTAGGGTATGCAATTTTTTTTTTTTTAAAGACAGTTTCACTATGCAATTTAGACTGGCCTTGAACTGATTTTGTAGCCCAGGCTGGCCTCAAACTCACAGCAATTCTCCTGTCTCAGCCTCCCGAGTGCTGGGATTACAGGGGTGCGCCATCACACCTGGCAAAATTTTTTTATATAGTGCAACATTCTGATATTTTGCCAAGTATATTTGTGTTAATTCCAAAATGATTCTGGCCTTTAGATTTCTTTTTTTATGCTGTGTTTGGTTTTGATGGTAGGACAAAATGAATTGAGAAATGTTTTTAAATTTTCTTCTGGTTTTGTTTGAGACAGCTCTTGCTATGTAGTCCAGGCTGGCCTTGAACTCACTGTGTAGCTCAGGCTGGCTTTAAACTCTTGGCGAACCTCCTGCATCAGCCTCCTGAGAGCTGGGATTACAGGTGTGCACCACCATGCCTAGCTGAGAAATGTTTCTCTTCTGTTTTTTCGGAGAAATTATTTAGAATTGCTTTTAATTCTTCTTTAATAAAAGTTTGTTAGAAGTCTCCAGAAAAAGCATCTGAACTTGGAGATTTCTTTGGGAGGGGAGTTTTACTAATTATATATTTCACTTACTAAATAGATTTATAGGGCTATTCACATTATCTATTTCAGACTGAGTTGTCAGCATTTTCTTTTTTAAAAAGAACTAGAATACTATTTCTAACCTGTAAATTTATACATATGGAACTGCTTGTAGTATTTTATTTTCCTTTAGATGTCTGCAGAATCTACTGAGATATACTTGCTTCTTATATGATTTCTGATCTAGCTTCCCCTTTTAAAAATCAATTGTCCTGATTTTTTTAAAGACTAGTTGCTATTATTTTATTTCCAATTTTATTGATTTTCATTTTTTTTTTCTTATTTCAAGCTTATTTTGTTCTTCCTTTCTATGTCTATGGAAGCAGAAGCATAATCACTGGTTTTAGACTTCTTCTTTTCCAATACGTGCAGTGTTAAATTTCCCCCAGCATTGCTTTAGCAGGTCCCCTCCAATTTTGATGCTATTTTTATTTTTATTCAGTTCAACACATTTTTAATTAGCCCTTTCAGACTTAGAAATGTATTGCTGTTTCCAAGTAATATTTTCTCATTATTTTTATTACTTTTACTTTGATTCTACTGGGATCAGAAAACACACACATATGACTTCAGTATTTTAAACTACTGGAGATTATTTTATGACTGAAAAAGAGTCTACCTTGGAATGTTCAAAGGGCACCTGAAAAAGAATTTGTCAGCTGTTAGGTGCTCTATAAATAAGATCATGTTGAGTGATGGCAATATTTAGTTCTATATCCTTGACAATTTTTAAATTATCCCACCAATTGTTGAGCGAGGCACTGAAGTGTCCACCTATAATTTTTATTATGGTTTAGATCTAATAAAATGTCCCCTATAAGCTCCTGTGTCCAGAGATGGGGCTTTTGCAGACTGACCAATCGTAGGGCACTGCTCATCTGTGGACTAGTGGGTGCTTTGACAGCTCACAGCTGACTGTATTGTTAGGAGGGGGCCTGGCAGGAGAGTGGGTCACAGGGGTGTGACCTGGAAGGGTGGGTTCTTCTCCATGGGCCTCTCTTCTCTTTCTCCACTTGTGACTGCCCTAGACTGAGCAGCTCTTGGATATTCCCTTGTAACATGCTTTTTCTTTCTGCCTTGAAGCCACAAATTTCTATCTCACAACGTATGCAGGGTGTTGGACATGGGGCTGTAGGATTGTTTGCCATGCTTAGTTTTCATCTGGCTTTGGCCCAATTCCTTGGAATGGGAACATTTACTTTATGCCACTGCACATCAGAAGTTAATGTTTTTTATTTTTATGGTGACTCACAGCTGAGAGTTTGCCTGAGGCAGCGATGTCAACCTTTCAGAGTTTCCAGCGATACAAACAGCCCACTGTGGCACACACCATAGGTTCCCACCACAAACTCCGAGGCTCAGAGACTTTGGACGTGGATTTTTTTCAGCACTACTGAAACTGTTGAGACTCTGGTGACTCTTAGAGACAGTCTAAATACATTTTGCATAATGAGATTGACGTGAGTCCATTAGGGGCTGGGGCGGGATGTTGTTTAGATTGAAAATGTCTCCCAAGTCTCACGTGTTCAGAAGTGGGGCTTGGGAAGGCAACTGCATTCAATGGGGCACTGATCAATTCATTGATGAATCCATTGATGACTCATAGCTGAGTGTGCTGTTGGGAGGTGGGGCCCAGTCAGAAGAGCCAGTTCACAGGGAGATGACCTGGAAGGGCGCATTTTTGTCCCCAACTCTACACCCCCCCACCCCCCGCTTCCTGGCTGCTGTGGGTTGAGCAGCTTTTACTCCACCAGGCCTTTTCTGCTCTGGAGCCAGGTGACCGCACATGAGCTAAACCCTCTGAAACGGAGCCAAAATAAACCTTTCTTCCTTCAAGTTTTGAGTATCAAGCATTTTGTCTGCAATAGGAAACTGATTAATACTACCATGAATGTGTCTACTTCTCTTCCTAGTTCTATCAAAGTTCTTCTTTACATATTTTAAAGTGTTTTTGGGGGCATTCACAGTTATATTATAAAGTCTTCTTAGCAGATTGGCTTTTATCATAACACAATGTATTTCTTCGGTTAATTTTCTACTCTAAAATCTACTTTAATACTGCAACTTCTACTTTTAATTAATATTTGTATGATACAACATAAAACTATAGTACTGTACTGCATAATCAGCAAAAATTATGGTACTGTGTAAACAAGTTGTACTGTACAAAAGGCACTGAGGATCTATAAACAAGATGTACAGAACTGCATCAAAAACAAACAAGAAAAGGACAAGTCACAAACCTGACGGTGTGACTCAGTGGTGAGTCTCAACAGTCATTAAAGAATTGCACTGTTAAATGAGGATTATCTGTATTTTTTAAATCACAACTCATATACAGTTTTCAGTATCTTTATTTTCAAGTCTATCTGTACTGTTATAAATAAGGTGATTTTCAAGCAAGTAACATAAAGTACACTTGTGTCTTAATTTACTCTGTCAATCTACTCTCAAACTGTCATATTTAGAGCATTTACATTTAATGTAATTAAGAGCAAGTTAGAGTTTATGTCTACATTTACATTTTTTTTCCTCCCTTTTTCATTTGTGTTCTTTTCCCTAAGTTCCTATAACTTACTTGAATTACCTTTTAGACCTCCAGTTTGGTTGATCTACAGTGTTCTCTGAGTATCACTTCAGTAGTTGCCCTAGGTATTACATTATATAGACACAGCTTGTTACAGCCTCTTGGTATTATTTTACTGATACCAACTTCATAGTTGAAGCACAGAATCCTTACTCTCCCTTTACTTCCTTTTATATTTGCACATTTATAGTGTAAATGCCTTACATTTTTTGTTTGTTTGTTTTTTGGTACCGGGGATTGAACTCACAACCTTGCGCTTGCCAGGCAGGCACTTAAGCCACTGAGCTAAATCCCCAGCCCTATTTTTTGAGACAGGGTCTCACTATGCAGTTCAGGCTGGTCTTGAACTCACTTTGTAGCCCAGGCTGGTCTCGAACTCCCAACAATCCTCCTGCCTCAACCTCCCAAGTGCTGGGATTAAAGGTGTGTGCCTGGTGCACACCTTTAATATTTTGTTAACATTAATTTAGAACCACATCAGACAATGTTACAGTTTTTGCTTCAAATGTCAATCATAATTTAGAAATTCAAGAGGAAACCCAAACATGTTGTATTTATCTATATGATTTCTTACTACTTGTCTTAGTCCATTCAGACTGCTATTGCAAAACACCACAAACTGGGTAGCTTATAAATAAAACTTTATTTCTTACACTTCTGCAATCTGGGAGCAAGGCCCCGACAGACCTGGTGTCTGAGGAGGCTGCTTCCTGGTGCAGATGGCGCCTCTCATCGAAAGGCGCCTCACCCTGGCAAGCAGGTTCCAACGCACACACTTGGGGGAGGTGGGCACAAACCAGACCACAGTACCATTTTAAGATTCACTTTTATTGTTTCCTTTTGTTTAGAGAACCTCCTCTTTTAGGGCATGTTTGCTAATAACAAATTTTCTTATTTTTCCTTCATTTTAAAATGCCTCATTTTTCCCTCCCCTTACAGTGTATTATTGCCGCATGTAAGATGATGGGCTGGTGGTTCCCTTTCTTTCGGCATTTGAAAAGTATGCAACTTTCTTCTGCTGCCATCATTTCTGAGACGAAACTTCCCATAATTCAAACTACTTCTGCTCTGTAGATCAAGCATGATTTGCCTTTGCTGCTTTACATTTTTAAAAATTTTAGTTGTAAAATTTCCATTTTATTCTTAATAGCTTATATTTCTTTGTTCAGATTTTCTATTTCTTTGCTGAGAACCTTATTTTTTAGTTTCTAGCATATTCATAATTGCTCCTTGAATCATTTTTATGATAGTTACTTTAAAAATCTTTGCTAGGCAATTCTAAATTTTCTGTCATGTGGGCATCTATTGGTTGAGTTTTTAAATTCAGCTTGAGTTTCCAGTTCTTACAATGGCAAGTGATTTTCAATTGAAACTTATTTGGATTATTTTAAGATTCTGGGTCTTATTTAAACCCTCTGGTTTAATTTTCTTCCTGCCAACACCTGTCTAGCAGAGTAAAGGGGCAGGGTACCTCATCATTTCCAGTGGAAACGGGAGCTTCTCATTACCCCTAGGCAGAGATGCTATCCCCAGCTTCCCATCAAGACTGCACTTACAGCTCCCTGGCTAGGGGAAGCGATGCCTCATTATCATGTTCGGGGGAGGGGCGGGGTGTGTGTGTCAGCACCACAGGATAGGACTTTGCTAGCTTGGGTGGTGGCCAAGGGCCTAGAGGTGCACTAGACCCCCCCTCCGGTGAGAACAGTCACCTCTGTAATCCCCAGGCTGGGACAGAAGTCTAGGTTCCCCATGTATCTACACTGACACTGTGACAGAGGAGGAAGAGTGAAAAGGGAAGAAAAAGGGAAGGAGCCTTTCTTAAAAATCCAACCCTCTCTTCACACACAGGGCTGGGCAGTCGGGGCTCTCTCCGGGGTCCCTGCTGGGATGGGTGAGGGGGAAGCGAGTTTAGGTCTGCGGTATTTCACTGCAGTACAGTAGCGATCATTTTTGTGTATTTTTAGGCTGTCCTTTCCCAGCTGTTTAGCTAAAGAAAACAGGCTTTTCTTTTTTGTCTGTGGCACTGGGGTTTTGTGTTGCCTGCTCCTCCAGCACCCAATCTGGAATATAGTAAGCAAAACAAAAATAAACAACACGTCAGCAACTCACTCTGCCATGTTGTTCCCTGAGGTACCTAAGCCCTAACCGGTCCACCCTTTTGTTCCACCTTTCAGTCTTCCTTCACTCATCTTACTTGTTCACTATATAATGCTCAGGGTTTTCAGTCGCACTTAGGAGGAATAAATAGACAAAGTGTGCCTCTTCTGTCTTCCTGAAAGTGTAATCCTGCTGACTCTGAAGCCAACGCCTCACCCCAAGCTTCCGGCATCCTCTTCTCTTCCCTTCTCACCAAGCAATCACCCTCGCCTCGGGAGAAGTCTTGTTCTCACCTGCCCTGCGAGGGCCTTGCCACTGACTCGCTCATCCTGCTATCTCCTGTTTGACTTTGTTCACATTCTTCTATTTCTTCCATGTTTTAGTACAGAGTTAGTCACTCCTCTAGGGGAAACTGGGTCAGTCGATCTGAGTCTCAGTTTAATTTGTGAATTGAGGATGACACTGGTCCCTTGATGATTTCACACGATTTTTAGTAAGTATTAAATTAAAACAGTGGGAATGAAAAACTACAAAATGTTTGTTAGATGTTAAGGGTTATTATATTGCAAAAGTTCTGTGTAAAATCTGCATTCCCTTTCTGAATTATGAAGTCTATGAAGAAGGGGTATCCCAACTTGTTTCCCTATATTTCTCTGTAAGAATAAGACCAAAATATAGAACTGTTTTGTTCTTAGACCTACACTCTAGAGGTTAATATTTAACTAGCAGACCTAACACAAGCGTAGCACCTTGTCAATAAACAAACTGCTGGTCTCTACCGCCTGCATGTTTATGCCCACAGACACGGTACCACTCACTCAGAAACACTCAGGTGTCTGGGAAGATGATGCAACTGCTGGTTTGTTAGCTTGTTTGTCTGATTCTGTGGAGCTGGGGATCAGGCCCAGCCGCTACGTGTGCCAGGCCAGCGCTCAGCCCAAGCTGCATCCCTGCCGGGTACGTCAGTGCCACCTGTGCTGACTGGAAGGCAAGGGATCCATTTCATTAGACTATTTTTAAATGTGCTTAGATGTATTGTAGAAGTTACTCTATACGTAAATACAATATTTTTCTGCTTTGAGAAACTTACAATCCCAAAAGAGAAAGCAGCAACATTTAGTCCACTGTCCTTGAATGTAATCTTTTATTTTTAAAGCTGTAAACACACATGTGAAACATCTATCTAATTTAA
The DNA here is from genome assembly GCA_004363535.1 of Dasyprocta punctata. NCBI lineage: Eukaryota > Metazoa > Chordata > Mammalia > Rodentia > Dasyproctidae > Dasyprocta > Dasyprocta punctata. The sequence continues at coordinate 32,335 of RJWM01011571.1, read as the reverse complement.
TTTCCTAAACCAATTACCACTTCTTTTTGTATTCTTGGAGAAAATAAAAAGCAAGTAGTTTCCATTCTATAAAATAATGATTTAGTAAGTTCTGATCAATCTATACTTTCACCTTTTGTATAACAGACCAAAATATTAACTCTGCTCAGGGATAAACAGAGGTTAAGATCAACTGCTTAACAAGCTGCTGGCTCTGAGGTCTGGCTAAATTGATGGCAACTAAGGTACATAGAGCAACTAAACACTAGTGTTTTTTCATAGATTTTGCAGACCTCTGAACGGCACCCTGAATGTCTCTTTGTATGATAACAGTAGGCAATGTTGCAGACACGGGGGATTCTCTTCTGTCTGTTCTTCAAGGCCCAATGTGGTTCTCACCACCTTGTTTTACTCTGATCGTTATTATTTTTCTCTTTTTTTTTCCTTTATTTTATATTCTGTTTTTATTGATTTTGTATTGTTTTGTTTTTGGTTCAATCCTACTACACCTGTTGGAATGGTCAGCTAATTTGAAGATAGCAAGGTACGTTATAGTAGCTATTGTACTCATATTATTGGTCTTCGAAGTTCTGTACCACTCCTACTGCTTCGTTTTGATTGACTTTATTTGTTGCATTCTGTTATATTTTACTATCTTTAAAATAAAATTTAAAAAAATTTAAAGCAGATCAACTGCTTAAATACAAAATGATTCAGAAAGTAATGAAAAAAGTGTCATGTGCCACAAGAATGAAACCCGCCCTTTCTGTGTGATGACACTCGCTGCAAGACTTTCCAACTGCACTTGCTCACTAAGTGTCTGTGATGACAACTTGGGTTTTCTATTTAGTTTCCACTCAACCAAGAATGGGCTCATCAACCAATTCCCAATTCTGGTCCTCTTTGGGACTAATAAACAGGCATTCTGATTCACAGACACTCTCTTGTGTATCGAGTAATGTGAGCACCTCTCATAGAGATAAACCACCTTTAAGCATGTTGGTAGGCACTGTTCCTCATTTTGCAGAGTAGAGGATGAATCCCTGAAATGAACCACAGTCACACACAACCACCTCTATAAAACCCTACGGAGCACCCAGCTGGCTTCCTGGGGAGACGCATAAGCTGCTCACCTAAGAAATGCAGCAGTATAAGTATATGTGCATATACTGCATTACCCCAAGACAAGTAACTTTGTGACTGCACACATGGAAAACATTTTGTATTTATTGAAATTTAAAATACTCCAAAAGAAATCATATACTACCAATGAAACAACTTAAATATATTCATTTGATTCGAAAAATTTTACCAGAATGTCCCAACTTTATGACTAATAAATTAGAAATTTACCTAAGTGCTATTACACGTGTCAATTTTGTTTAATTCTGGAGTTGTGTACTGAAAGACAGAAAATAATGGCCCTGGTTTCTAGACATGTTCTTCAAAAAGATGAACTGACAGCAACATGATTTGTTAAATTCATGCTTTTTGGATAAGGTAACTTTTCTACACTTTCAACGTGTCACCTTTCATTCAAGGAACTGAAAAGGCTGCCACTGTCAAAGGCAGTATTTTACCTTCACTCACCAGAACTGCTTTGGCAGTGCTTTCACTGCAATGTATCAGGAATTCCCAAACGCACACTGCTTGGCAACTTCCTCCGAGAAATAAAAGCACTTTGTAAACAATTTTAATATTATTTTTACAAAAGACCAATTGAGTCTTGTATCTTTTTGAAAGTGTAAAAATGACTATGTTGTTCCTGTTACATTCTAAGACCCCAGCGTTTTACACAGCCAGCGTGACTGCCTAATTCACAAGAACAATCACAAAGTTAAGCATTCTGCTCTCAACTAGAAGTTAATGACTGCAAATAAATTAGAACAAAATATGAAGTTATAAAATCAGTTATCCAACATTTATTTATTAAGTGGAAAAAGATTAAAAGAATACTGAGAAATAACATAAAGAAAAAAACAAATATTAGGTAAGAGAAAAGAAACCAATTTTAAAAAGAAAAAACATCATACTAGTCAGAATTGCATGTGAAAAATGCAAAAGTGGCCACGTTTAATAGAAATATAAGAAGCCTGGCAGATTGCTATTCTAACATCCCAATTCTAGACAGTCTCTAGTGGGAAAAAAAAAAAACAAAAAACAAAAAACCGCCCCCCCAAAAAAACCAACCATAAAAACTGTATTTTTAGTCTGACTTAGAACCAGATGGACCATGCTAGGAACCACACACCACCATCAAGCCACAGTTCTCAGCAAGGGGAAAGCATGCAGGAGGAGTGCCTACAACAGACTTAGGACCAGCGAATTGGCAGTCACTCTTGTGAAGCCAAAAGCACTGATCTCGGCCCGGATGAAATACGTTAGTACTAAAATTTTAAAGAACTGCATCAGCCCTTACTTATGCTGATTTCTAAAAGCACCAGTCCAAATACAGAATTTAGTATTTCAAAACCTTGCAAAATAAATTCTAAAAAGAGCTTAGTAAAGTAGCTTTAAGGAGTTTACTTAAAAAAAAAAAAGTTTACTTTTAAATGCATCTGTTGCTCCAGGTGCGAGGTTTTTGTCTGGATGAAACTTCAAAGCAAGCTTTCTGTAAGCTTTTTTCAAATCTTCATCACCTGCGTCTTTTGTAACTCCAAGTACTTCATAGTAATTTTTACATTTGTTTATGCTGCAAACAGAAAGTATGTTGTATAAATTTCAAGGAAGAATGGCACTTAACATCTTTATTTTTTAATTTTCTTAGAATAGTAAAATGAACTATTTGTGAATTATTTTCTCAAAATTTAATGACGGTTCCTCCCTTCAGCATAATCTGCTTCGCTGTGCTGTGGCCGCGACTCACTCCTCCAGCCTCTTCCCAGTCTAAGGGGAGTAGGCCCCCAGAAATGTCCTTCATGCAAAGCCCACGGGAACTGCAGATGAACTAACACGGGGGATGGAAACAATATTATACAACTCTGAAGTGGTTAAAAATCTCAAAAATTTCTCAAAAACTCGTCATGGTTAAGAATGAAGACACATTTCAAGGATGCCTTCTTCTAGAATGCTGATCCAGCTAAGTATCAAAGCAACAGTTTAGTATATGCAGCACAATTACAACATCCAATGGTTTAAAGGTCAAGTTAAATGAACTCAGCAGCATTATATGAAAGGGTATTTATCTGAGTCATTCTTTGCAAGACCCCAGGGCTTTTGTAAGTAAAATATAATAAAATATAATATAGGACCCAAGATGGTTACTAAACCCAATCTCCATTTGTACTTTAAAGATGAAACAGATTTAAGCCTGAAGGATTTAAGGTATGTTAGGAACAGAAAACTACTCCGAACAGGAAGTTCTTTAGGATGCCGCAGCCTCATACCCTGGCATCACAGAAGCCATGGTGTGGGGTGTCCCTGAGTGGCAGGAACATAAAGCCCCAAGAGCCTCTCGGCTCCCTTCCAGCACACTACGGTACTTTGTGACTTTAGTAGTGAACCACAGCTTGGCATCCTGACGACAAGAGTGGAAGCCGGTGAAATAACCTAACAGTTTTCTTTTAACTACTGAACCTACGAGCCATCACAGTGCTTGGGACAGGATAGATGCTTGGGAAATATTTTTGTAGTGAACAAGCCTTAGCTCTCCATTCATGATGGAAGAATTCACTATTTGCTATATGAACTAGAAGAAAAAAGAGAAAGTATTATATAAGACTGTAGAAATGTACAGTTTTCTTATAATCACATCAACAAAAATTCATTATACCATCTTTCAAAAATTAGTTTTGTGTTGAACCTAGGGCCTCTGCACTGAGCTTTACACCCAGCTCTTTTATTTTTATATTTTTATTTTATTTTATTTTATTTATTTATTTTTTGCGGCACCAGGGATCGAACTCACAATCTCGCGCCTGCCAGACAGGCGTGTAAGCCATTGAGCCAAACTCCCAGCCCCTATTTTTATATTTTTAAATTCTGAGACAGGAAGGGCCGGGGATTTAGCTCAGTGGTAAAAGCACCTGCCTGGCAAGCACAAGGTTGTGAGTTTGATCCCTAGTACCAAAAATAAAAACAAACAAACAAACAAACAAACAAAAAAACATTAAGGTCATTCTCCCAGAAAAAAATTTTTCTTGAGACAGAATCTCACTATGTTGCCCAGGCTGGACTCGAACTTTTAATCCTCCTGCCTCAGCCTCCCAGAGTTCTGGGATTACAGGTGTGTGCCACCATGCCCAGCTAAAACTACTAATAATTAAAATTGCATTTTTCCCTACTTTAGGTACTTAAAAAATATTAACACAAATCAGTTTTATTTCAACAACATGACATTTATTCAGTCAGAAACTGTGAATATCAACTCTGCTCCAGTGTTCCCGCAGCCCTTGAAACAGATCAGTAAACAAAACAGAAATCCTCACCTTTAGAGCCGCTCTCTCTGAGATGTTTAGAGACAAGGTGACTGGAAAAGACAACTACGTACAAGGGGACAGCAGCACTGACACAGTACTGACTACGCATCAGGCACACTTACGCAGCCCATACCTGCGCTCAGCACCCACAAAGCTCTGAAAAATCAAAGTTATTCTAAAACTCAACTTGAGCTTTCAAAGGTAAAATCTGGCCCAAAAGGAAATGAAGCTATCGCGGTCTTCATTTAACCCATTTTTGTGAGTTTATTTTGCTGCCAAAATCCTACCACTTAGGTTACAGCTTGCTGCCCCACACCCTGCTAGGTTAACTCCTATTGTTTCTAAAGGTGAGGAATTCCAGATTCCAAACTATACCTGGTCACAAAGATTTCAGGTAAAGTACTGCAGATTTTATCATGCTGATTATTTTATACAAAGCACTCATTCACTCCTCACTGGGGAGGTTTTACTGCTATTTGACAAAATAGGAAATCAAGGTTCTGAATGCTTATATAAATTGCCTAAAGTCACAGGACCAATAACAAATGGGAATCAGAACTTATTTTGTCAATAGTAGTTTACTGATTGTCTTTCTGCTAGATGTTGTTTCAGGTGCTGCAATGGTAAACAAAAAATGAATAGAGAATAGAACTGAGAACAGAGCTGCTATTTGAAACACAGTGCTCAGGAAGCCTCGAAGCAAGGACTCAAACCTCCGCTCATCTGATTTGAGCATCTTGCTATTTCAGAACTCGATGGACAGCCCGCAGTGGCTCCCCTCCCCTCCACCCCTCCCTGTGATCGGGACTCACGCAGGCCCTTCCCTGGTCTGTCGAGCTGGCTGCTGCAACTTCTTCAGATCTCAGCTTAGCTCCCCTTTCCCTGCAAACCCAAAGCCCCTCTTGTCTACTTCCAAAGCCCGTGTACTCGTCTGATTACTCTCCTGGACTGGGGGCTTTCTGATGGCAGGATTGGGTGCTGTTTATCATGGGTGTTGAATAAGCGAAGGTTGGATGATGGTTTCAACCTGAGGGGAGACATGGTAAGACACGTTCAGACCCCAGGTGATGAATGCTATGATGAAAATGCAGGCACACTAAAGTCAATTTGAAATAGAAAAAAAAAAAAAGAAAATGAATACACACTATGAGACAAGGACCAGATGTAAGAATCGGGTAGGCATTATCTGAATGCAGAAGTGCAATGATAAACTGAACACGGAACAATCCTAAAGCCATGACTATTTTACTTGACTGTATAGATGTTATTACTCCAGATTAAGCCTCTAAAAGTGGTTCACTGATATTTCCTGGGCATAAAAGACTGGCGGCTTAGGAGAGGGTTACTAGATAATACACGGAAGGCAGACAGAATCCTCAATGCTCTAGCTTAGTTCAGAGTGCTAAGAACTGCCAGGGAGAAGAAAGAACAGACAGGAAAAACCATCACTTCACTAATTCTTAGACTCATCCAGCTCTGCCATGTCTTCCCCACTCTGAGTTTTTCCATGACACCTTCGGGAAAAAATCTTGAAAAGCCAGCAGACTGCTATAAAGTCATCACCACCCATGGGCAAGATAAAAACTACATATTTCAAGTAATGCTTCAAACATGTTCCTTCACCCAAGTGTCCACATCTGAATGAGAAATCACCATACACATCTCTAATTTAATCCATGGTCACTCATCATAGTCCGTGGCACCAGCTGTGTGCACCTGTCACATACTGCACAGTCTGCTCCTTCCCAAAGAGTCAAGCCTGCTTCAGCCTTACCAACAAATTTTTAAAAGAAGATGTGGACTCTCCCTGTCTCTTGCCTTGGGATGCCCTGGGGCTCTGCCAGCAAGAAGGCCATCAACAGATAGTCCCTCAAGCTTGGACAGAACCATCAACCTACATCAGCCTCCTGTCTTTATAACAAAATAGCAGGCGACAGGGGAAACCCATTACAGAAAGGGATGTTATACAGCAAGGTCAGAAAGGCACAGCTGGAACTCAATGGAAGAGCACGTCTGGTCCAGTCCTCGTGGTACCCTCATGGCACAAGAGCATAGCAGGCCTGGCGTGGTGGTGCGTGCCTATAATCCCAGTACTTGGGAAGCTGAGACAGGAGGATCACACTGAGTTCAAGGCCAGCCTGGGATACACAGCAAGACCTTGTGTCAAAAAACAAAACAAACAAACAAACAAACAAAAAGCACAGTGAGCAGAAGAAGGTCAACTGCTGATTATTTAAACAGGCCCAAAAGTTAACTGATACTTAGGGAAATAGTTCTGAGACAAAGGATTTTTACATTTAGCACAATGATTTAGCTTCTTTTTATTTAAAGAACTGGAGCCCAGCTACTCAGGAGGCTGGGGCAGGATGGTAACTTCAAGGCCAATCTGGTCACACAAGGTAACATGACCACCGAGACCCTGTCTGAAAACAAAGATCTGCAGCTCACATCAGATCTTCAGCTCAAATCCTCCCAATTCAAACAAGTTACCAGTTGTTCCCGGGATGCTCCCAGACGATAAAAATATAACAGCCCTGTTAACAACTTCACACTCCTCTTTTTATTCCTGAAGTATGAGATGGACCTCTTTAGGTAAGATCTATGATAATGCTTTCCTCAATTATTTTTTAATACGTTCCAACTAAAAGACAACAAACAGAGCCCAGCTCCACAGAATATCAGTTTTCAAAGTTACACAATTTCTCCAGCTGCTTGCTAGCAGGCTTCTACTTATGCAATGGATGCGGGGTTGTTGCACAGCTTTTCCCACTGAGCCAAACTGTTACTGCGCAGCTTGTTTGCATAATCCTGTTCCTCAACCAGGTAATGTGCTTCCTCGCGAGAACCCCCGTGTACAGGTAACACAAAAACAAAAACACAGTGCTAAGTGTCCACTACTCCTCTGCTCCCTCACTGTAGGAACACCTGCAGGGGCAAATGCAACGAGTCAGCTAGACAGCCCTTAAGAGAAGCCGGTGACCTTTAAGGATTGTGAATCACTTAGGGATTCTCTTAAAAGAATATTCCAATCATAATCAATCTCCAAAAGAAAAATATGTCTATTTAATAAAAAGACACTAAAATGATTGACTCAGGGACTCAATCTCTAATTCAGGTCCCTTACTAAATTTTTTTTCTAGTCAAAAGATATAGACTTTATTGTACGTTTATAAGAAATACACATGATAAAACAGGATAAAATAGAATGTGGATGAAAACAACCAAATCCAGTAGTACAGAAATTCAACCTAATGACCCAATTTCTACAACACTGTATCAAGGAAAAAGGGGGTAGGGAGCTTGTGATATAATAAAAAAATATAAAAATATTAATCAAATGGATGTAGGTTATGGATGGATAAATATAGGTGGAAGTAATTCAGCCCCTAACATAGAAACTTTGTTAAGAAAGTTAGAAAAATTCAAACAAGTGCTGCATATTAGATGAAGTGCTGTACTTGCTTCAAATTTCTTTCTTTTTTTTTTTTTTTCCTGAGACAGGATATTACTATGTAGATCAGGCTGGTTTTAAACTATGTAGCCCTGACTGTCCTTGAACTCACAGTGATTCTCCTGCCTCAGTCTCCCTCGGGTCAAAATCACAGGCATGTGTGCGCCACTATACCCAACACTGCTTCAAACAACTCTGAAAGGGTAGGTGGAGTACACGGAGTGTGTGTATGTGTTGATGGGGAGAGAACAGAAACAAGACTGGCTGAATGTTGATATTGGGATGTGGGGGTTCCTCACATAGTTCTTTAATTTTATGTTTGGTGAACACTTTTATAATAAACAGTTTTAAAAGTATGCCTTTAATTTTATTAGCTTTATAAGTAACTATACCTGGTACTTCACCAGTCCTTATCGAAAAAAACACATTCTCTAAGGAGAAATTCAACTTTTTAAGAAATTCTGAAGAGAACATCCAGGAACACTGAAATAAAATTAAATGACCAAATCTAGGAATTACTAAAAAACTTTGGAAAGATATAGATATCCTGGTTCAGAAGGCACCTGGAACCCCAAACAGACCAGAAAACCTCAGCAATCGCATCATGGTCACAATGCTGGGACTGCAGGACAGGACAGAACCCCCAAGTCACTTGCACACACAATGGGGCATTGTTCAGTCACAGAGACCAAAACTACACTGTCTACAGGAGAGTGCATGAAACTGGAGGTTAAGTGAGGAGCTAGATTCAAAAAGGCAAGTACTGCTGAGTGTGGTGGCACATGCCTGTAATCCCAGCACTTGGGACACTGAGGCAGGAGGATTACCATGAATTCAAGGCCAGCCTAGGCTATGTAAGTGAGTTTAAGGCCAGCCTACACTACACAGTAAGGCTCTGTCTCAAAAGAGAAAAAGGAAAAAGAAAAATCAAGTATAGCGGTAAACTGTGAAAAATACAGTATTCAATTTCCATGTTTGTCATATGCAATGTATTGATTATTATTACTCTCCTATTGGCCTGTTGTGAAATTCTGTTTTACTTTAATTTCTTATTTTTCTTCTGTTAAAAATAATAATAAAATTTCCATGTTTGTGTAGTTTCTGGTATCTGTTGTTGATTTCTACTTTCATTCCATTATGAACTAGCAGGATACAGGAGATTATTCAATTCTTTCGTACTCATTCAGATGTGCTTTACGGCCTGAGACACACACAATCTATTCAAGAGAAAGTTTCATGGGCCACTGAGAATATGTATTCTGCATTACAGAAGGAAACACTTTGAAGATATCTGTTAAATCTGTCTGTTCAATGGTGTGGTTCAACTCTGGTACTTCTTTGTTGATTTTTTTTTTTTTTTTTTCTGGTTCAACAGTCAATTTGTGATAACAGACGATTAAAGCTTCCCTCTCCCCACATTATGACTGCACTGATGTCCACCTGTAATTTTTGTTTTGTGAAACTGGGTGTGTTCACATTCAGTGCACATTTATTTACAAGTGTCACTGTTCCCTTTCCTAGTATGTAGTAACCTTCTCTGTCTCTTCTGATGCATTCTGATTTGAAGTCAGCTTTGTCACAAATTAGGACAGCTACTCCTGCTGGCTTGCAGGACCCAGCTGCCTGGAGTATTGCTTTCTTCACCTTCACTTTCAGCTCTGTGATGAGGTGTGTCTCTTGCAGGCAGCATGTAATTGGGTCCTCTTTTCTGACCCAGTCTACCAGTCTGTATCTTTTGATTAGGGAGTTAAGATCATTTACTTTGGGACTGACTACTGAAAAGTATTTACTAGTTCCTGCCACTATATTTTTGAGCCCTGATTCTTTTAGTTTAATTATTTTCTCAGTTAGTTGTATTCTTTCCTTTGGGCTCTTGGGTGACGCTGGCCTTGCTGACTTTTTTGGATTCTCTTGAGTAATTTCTGCAGTGCTGGTTTGGTGGTCATGAATTTCTTTGGTTTCTCTTTGTTGTGGAAGGTTTTTATTTCTGTCAACTTTCACGAATAATCCCAAAGGACACAGTAATCCGGGGTAGCAATTTTTTTCTTTTAGGGCCTAAAAATCTTCACTCCAAACTCTCCTGGCCCTCAAGATTTATGCTGAGAATTCTGTTATTCTGATAGGTTTAACATTATACATTATCTGACATTCTTATAACAACATTCAGCACTCTTTTCTTGTTCTGAATTTTTGTCATTTGACTATGATATGTCCTGGGGAAGCTCCTTTCTGCTTGTGTCTAGTTGAGATTCCAAATACGTTACTTAGCTGGGTATCCATCTCATTCCCTAGATTTTAGAAATGTTTCTGCAATGATTCAAAGAGTAAACTTTTACGCTATTAGATTCCCTCTTCCTAACCCTAATCTTTAGGTCTTTCCAGTTGTCTCACAGTTTTCTGAGTATCACTGAACAAAGGGTCTACGACATTAACCTTATCTGCAAATCCTGACAGCCTACCTCAGGACTGACCACACCCACTGACAACAGTTTTTCAGTTTTTCATTTCTTTTTTTGACACAGGGTCTTGCTAAATTGCCCAGGCTGGGCTTGAACGTGGAATCCTCCTACCTCAGCCTCCTAGAGTGCAGCAGAGTTTTTCATTTCCAGGATTTCTGCTTGTTGCTTTTTCACAATCTCCCAATTCTTTATGAAAATGGTCACTCAAGTCTGTACTTTCTTTATTAAATCGTCCAGTAACTTATTTGTATCTTTTGTAATCTCACCCAACACCTTATCAACTGACAAGGTGAGTGTCTTTTTACCTCTTCTCTGACTTCAATAACTGCTCCACTCACCTGTTGGTCTGACTGCTGGCACAGTCTTTGAAGGTCGGTCGTGGTCTCAGAGCCCTGGGCCTAAGATGCACCTAGGAGCCTCCTGGATGCCGCTTCTTCCCAGCCACTCCCTTGGCACTGGGTTGAACCCTGTGCCCAGCTGCAGCGGCCCACAGCACTTAGGGCTCTACAGGCTCTTTGCTAAACTAGTTCCTCCAGCCACAAGGACCCCGTGATCCCCAGTTTGGCTGGGCCCTCAATGTAACTCAGCAACCTGCCCACTCGTGTGCTTTTCTGCCCCACAAGTCAGCTTCAACCCTCTACCACTCCTCAGAGGGCAAGCTCGCCTCCAGTCCACGGAAAGGTGAGGCTGCACACACAGCCCCTGCCCCACTGCCGCCCTTCGCTCTCTACCCTGGGCATAGCCCCACAGAAAGCTGGGACCTCTGGGCGTTGCAGAAACACACCAACACTCGTGTGCACATGCCCACACACACAACACTAACACAAAGACCTAACGAAGACACAGCCCTGGCATGGTTCTGCACACCTGTAACCCCAGCACTCTGGGGAGATCAAGTTTGAATCCAGCCCAGGCAACTGAGCAACTCAGACCCTGCCTCAAAATAACAAATAAATAAATAAATAAATAAATAAGAAATAGAAAGAGGAGAGGATACAGCTTGGTGCAAAGGGCACTGGGTTCAATCCCCAGTTCTGGAAGAAGAGCTTCTTTAAAAAAAAAATATATCCAGAGCTAATTTCTCCATATCTGTCTTATTTTAAACACTTTTTTCAATACTGTAGAATTTGAAATTCCCCTAGAAACCACTCGTATGGAGATCCTACCTGAGAACGCCCTCCACCTGGTCGCGGGTGTAGCCCTTCCCACTCTCGGTGCCCCCGGACGTGCTGTCCTTAGCGCCGCTGGCCTTGCTCTGCTCCCCGCCCGCCGCAGGCTTCCGGCAGTGCGGGCTGCTTCCAGCAGTGCTTCCATTTTTCATGATCACCTCCAACAATGCTGCAGAAAGAGAAGGACACCGCGTCTCTCCACATGAACAGACTTAGGTAAGACCCTGATCGACCATGGGCTCTTCACAAGTGGCAAGTGTCTGCTTAAGTTCTCAGCTGCTGAGAGAATGCTAATCACTTTAGAGGAAAAGTGCAGAGTTCAACTCAAAGCCAGGAGTGGCAGTGCACACCTGTGACGCCAGCACCCGGGAGACTGAGGCAGGAGGATCACGGTAAGTTCAAGGCCAGCCTGTACTACAAAGCAAGACCCTGTTTCAAAAAACAAAAAACCAAACCAAAACAATGAAAAAAAAAAAAACCCACAGCAGGCTCAAAATGACTAACATCCAATGACTTATGACATACTTTTACTGGTCTTATCATAGCGAAACTACGGAAGACCAAAGAGGTCGTCTTTGAAGCAACCCCCGAGACTGCCCACGACAAACAGAAATGTGAACTTCTTGTTTCCCACAGCAACAGCCAGAGCCAAAAGACACTGAAATGCAATATTGAAAATGTCAGAAAAAAGTAACTGTCAACCTGCATCCTGCAAGAACTTTCCAGAAAGTAGCCAAGATAAAAGCATTTTCAAGCAAATGCTGGTGCCCGGTGGAAGCCCCGCCCCGAAGGACATTACAACAGGCAGGCTTGGGACACAGGGACAGTGCTACCAATGGGCTGCAGGGTGTGCACTAACTCTAACCACGCAGGCACGGGCGGAGACCACAGCAGGAACTGCTCCCTCCGCCACAGCCTGGAGCAGAGGGAAGGCAGGAAACGCGGCTGGCCGCACACAGGCCCGGCAGTGACAGGTGACAGGCAAGCGACTGTGCTGTTTTCTTTACTTCATACTGCTTGAAACTTTCAATATTAAAAATTCAACATAAAGTTAACAGAACTAAAAAGGGAAAACGAAGAGAAAGTCCACTACCTTGGCAGTATTTCTGTTTATTCTGTTTCTGTTTTTGGCATGAGGTCTCATTACGCTGTCTGTGCTAACCATGAACTCCTGGGCCCCTCCTGCCTCAGCCTTCTCTATAGATGAGACAACAGGCGCGCACATTGTGCCTGGCTTTGGTAACACACTGCAATTGGCAACAGAAGAGATTAAAAAATACTCATTAGGGATATAGGTGACATAAACATCTAACTTATCAAGCCTGATCTAAGAGACAAAACCTTACATTCAACTGGTGAGTATTTATCTTTTATAGGCACACAAGAGATGAAAAAGGACCACATTTAACCATGAAGTTACCTTCTTTCTCTAACCCTCACTGAACTTAAGTCATGAGCATCCCACTCTATGGGCACAGTACTTTCAAGTGGGAAATGGATTACAAAAATGGAACTAAAATTGGTATCAAGTGAGTTGAAAAGGAAAAACACCAATCCAGACAACTCATGTATCAAACATCTTAGAACTGACTAAAGATGGCCAGGTGTGGTGGCGCATGCCAGCAATCCGAGCACTCAAGAGGCTGAGGCAGAAGCCAGCTTGACTACATAGTGAGTTCAAGGCCAGTCTAGACTACACAGTGAGACCTTGAGAAAGAAAGAAAGAAAGAAAGAAAGAAAGAAAGAAAGAAAGAAAGAGTAAGTTAGTTCTGTATGTCAGAACTTGTATGTCAACTAAATAGCCACATGCAAAAGAATTCATTCCCCTTATCACACAGCATTTAAAAATTAACTCAAAATGAAGCATACACTTAAAGTACTAAAAGTATAAAACCTTGAAATGAAAAGACAAGAGTAAATCTTAGTGACCTTGGTTTGGTGAAAACATTCTTAAACATGACAATGAAAGTACAAGGAAAAAAGGTAGAGAAAATTGACTTCAAAATTAAAACTTTTGCACTAAAAAAAAAAGCTATTGGTAATAGATTGAAAATACAATCTGCAGAATGAAAGAAAATACTTGCATATTATATATCTAGTAAAAGAAACATTCACAATGTCTAAAAAACTCTCATAATTTAATCGCAAAAAAAGAATAAAACTTCAATTTTAAAACTTGGACAAAGAGCCCAGCACACCACACTCCTAGCTATTCAGGATCATTTGGGCCCAGGAGTCTGAGGCCACCAGAGCAAGACTCTCTCCCTACCCTTTCCTGTCTGAAAAAGAAAAACAAAAACACGAACAAACATGGGCAAAGCATCTAAGCAAACATTCTCTGAGAGGGATGGACAAATGGCCAACAAGCACATGAAATAGTTACTGAATACCTGAAATGAAAATCTAAACCGCAAGATACCACTTCACACCCAACAGCAATGTGGCTATAGTCAAAAAGATGGTCAATAAAAGGGTTGGCAAACACACAGAGAAACTGGTGCCCTGATATGCTGCCTGTGGAAATGTGAAACTGTTCTGCCTTGGAAAATTACCAGGTAGTTACTTAAAAGATTTAACATATAGTTATCACGTGACCAGCAATCTCATTCCAAGGTAAATACCCAAGGCAAATGAACGTACAAAAACTGACCCATGAATGTCAAGAGTCACATTACTCATGATGACAAAAAGGAAACAAATATCCACCAACTAATAAACAGATGAGTAAAATGTGAACTATCCAGACCACAGAATATTACTGAAAAATAAAGAAAATAAAAGACAAATTCAAAATTTAATTGAAAAATGCATTCAAGTAATCCCAACAACTCGGGAGGCTGAGGCAGGAAGATCACCGGGAGTTTGAGGCCAGCCTGGGGTACACAAGCGAGTTCAAGTCTGGCATGTACTACATGAGACCCTGTCCCAATAAATAAATAAATAAATAAGCAAAAAATTCAAAAATAAAAAGAAACCAAATAGTGACATATGCTAAACACGGATGAACTGTGGCAACAATATGCCAAGTAAAAAAAGCTAGCCACCAAGGACCATAAGCTACATGGTTCTGCTCATATGAAACGGTCATATAAACAGAAAGGTAACTGGTCCAGAATGAAGGGTAAATCTACAGTTAGCAGGATCAGCTGTTGCCAAAAGCCAGGGGTACAGGGTCAGTCCTCTCTGGAACTAGGGAGAAGAGAGGCAGGACACAGTATGGAACTGCTATAGAACTGTCAGGATTGCTTTGCGAGGCTGTGCATGTATTCAAACACCACTGACTATACAGTATACTTTAAATGAGAAAACCAGGCCTGGAGAGGGAGCTCAGTGGTACAGTGCTTGGTTGGCATATACAAGGCCTTAGTCCGATTCCTGGCACTTAAAAATGAAGAAAGAAGGCTGGGGATTTAGCTCAGTGGCACAACTGCCTGCCTAGTAAGCATGAGGTTGTGAGTTCAATCCCCAGTACCAAAAATAAATAAATAAATAAATAATATGGTACATGAATTATGTCTCAATAAAGCTATTTTAAACTATTTTTAAAATTTCAACAATGCTGCTCACAAACTTAAATAGACATGCAGGTATTTATAAACTTCTTTCTATCCTACATTTTCTCTGGCCAATGAATTTAAGAGGCCATTGAAGACAGAGGAAATTTAGTTTTTATAGCAATCTAGTAGTAGATGATACAAAAAGCAATCTGTTAGCTATGAACAAGAGAAATATAACATATTATAGTCAACTTTCAGCTGCTAGTTCAAATTTAATGCCATCGCAATGGAAGCCAGCATGGTGTTCACAGTGTTTAACTTGAAAAACGCTATGTGAATTCTGTGACAGCAGCTTAAGCTTTAAATCTCTCCAAACTCCCTCATAAAGTCAGAGCAAGTAAGTAGCAATGTCAAAACTCCATGCACAAAATCCCCAAACACAAGAAGATAGGGGCTGCGTGGTATCAGCGTCTGTGTGACAAGCAGCAGAGTAGGCTAAGGGGAATCTGCCAGCCCACAGAGCAAAAAGAAGCCCACGACACCCAGCGGGGACCTCCAGCACCACGGGCAAAACCGAGGAGAATGTGTGAAGTGTCACAAGCACACATCGATCACCACAGAACTCTCTCTGGGGTTACCACGCTCGCTTCCGGACCAAGGTGCGCTGAGCAGAACCTGCTGAGAAAAGACCCAAGCTGAAGGGGACAGGCACCACAGGAAACCAGAACAGAGAAGCTCCAGATAAAGGTGAAGAAGAACGAGACCTCATGCAGCGCGGTGACACAACCTGACCCATGACACACAGATGGAAGGGGCTCTGTAGTATAAAGAAAGGCCAACGAAACCAACACGACATAAAACTGAGGGGAAGAAAACAGTAGCAGTCAAGTCTAATAGTAGGTGTGACCAAAATACACAGCGAATGTTTACATTTTTAAAATTTATTACACTAAAAGCCATATTTCCATGAAGCCTCCTCAAAAGCCTCCCCCCATTTTTGAACGTATTTATCCCATCATTCTTGCTACTTTCTGGAGCAGTTCTAGAAATCCTCTTTTATGAATCTCTTCATGAAATGGGTTCAGAACCACAGTGAATGCTACTCCTCTGTGCTATCCGACCAAAAGGCAGCCTTACAACAACATCACGCTGTGTCCTCACCCACCTCAGCTGCCTGACCTGGCATGAAGAGCAAATGTTTGGAATCAATTCAGGACATGAAGCCGCCATAACAATTAAAGACACTGAGGAAATAAGACTTCCAGAACTGCTTCAAAAGGTGGCAAGCTTGATGGGATCAGTGTGTTCAAAGTGTAGCAGAGGATTTTCAGAGGGACGAATGGCAATGTGTTTATTACTGTAAAAAATTTTTAAATGTAAACAATCACTGTAATTTTGACCATATCTCATGCCAGTTATAAGGAAAAAAGAAATCGCTAAGGACAATGAATATGTAATACAGAAGCTGCTAACAGATGGACACTTACTATTTCAAAACAAGCTTAAAATACTTTAAGAAATGATATGTAACATGAAAGGATAACATAAATCAAAAGTATAACAGTCCCAGAAATTGCCCAGAAGTGAAGAGACAGAGCTCAGGGAAAGAATCAGAAGTCAAAGAAAACAAATCCACTCAAAGGAAGATCAAAGTAGTAGAAACAAGGGTTATAAAAATAATAGGTAGGGCAACCTACTCAGGCCCCCTTCTGCCCCTCAGACAGAAGTTTTCTTTCTCTCAATAAATATATTCTGCAAAAAAATAAAAATAAAATAAAATAATAGGTAGGGCCGGGGATTTAGCTCAGCAACACAAGCACCTGCCTGGCAAGCGCAAGGTCATGGTCATGAGTTCAATCCCTGGTACCAATAATAATAATAATAACAATAGGTCGATGCTTTAACAGAAAAAGGCTATTAAAAAGGCTGGAAATTTTAACACTTTCGAAAAAAGTAAGGAAGACTAAAACAGTGAAAGTGACAAACAATGAAATAAAGACCCAACTTATATACAATAGGAGTCTTGAAGAAAAGTAAAGCAAAGAAACAGAGCAAATACAACAATAATTAGGTACCTCCTTTTTCTAAGCACCCACAATCTGCTCGAGTGTGCACTTGTATCTCCCTCTAACAAACCCTCATTTACTGACGCATTCTGAAAACTCTTCTTCCACGAAGACAGTAAGCAAACTTGCATACTTAAATTCAAAAGGATGGATTAAATTCTGTATTTCAGGCTTGGGGATCCTCAGACTCAGCCTGACATCTTTCTCAGTGACCCAGATGGGAAGCACAAAAAAGAGGCATCTTTTGTGACAAAGTTTATTTGAGAAAGTAAAAGTGAAGGAAAAGTGGGGGAGAAACTGGCTCTACAGAATGAGCTTGGGTTGAGTAGAAGAGGAAACAGGTAAAAGATCCCTGGAGGATGCAGGGCAAGCCATCGTGAGGGAAGCCATGACAGCCAGGAGTAAGGTTTTCTAATCAGGATGCTCTTGGTTAAATTTTAAAAACTAGATAAAAAAGCAAATCTAAGTTTCTTGTGTCTTTCATTATTAGGCTTTTGATTACTAAAAGAAAAAAAATGTTGTAAAAAGATTGTGTTGGCCTGTAAAATGTTTTCACTAATCGGTTTATGATTGGTTAAATAGCTATTATTGTAGTTTATGATTCAACCTATACATCTGGTGCTACAGATACATAAGAAAAAAACAAGAGACTGCCCAGTTAAGCTTCAGAGGTAAATTTACATGGAGCTAAGACTACAAAAGTTTAGGGCAACCCATCTGGGACCCCTCCTGTCTCTCAGGAGCTAGCCTATTGCCCATTCTAATAACTTTTCCTACTGTTAAAAAAAAATGAGATATACTTTATACTTGTACTGAGTAATAAATCTATGTGTGGTCATTAATACTGTTTCCTAAATTCATAAGCATTCTTAAGATGTCCTTTAACTCTTGGCAATAAAAAATTGACAAGAATTCTATATAAACCTGATAAAAGTCTAAATTTTAAGAGTAAAAACTAAGTAAATACACATAAAGACTTCTAGATAGCTGTGATATTAATTATTTGTAACCTCATGGTATAGTAAATACATTTGTGTTTTCTCAAGTGTATAAGTCTTTTTAAAATGTATGACTTGAAAAAGACATTTTATCACACTGATGATCTCCGAACTACAGTTGTTCATGATGATGGACTTTTTTAGGTTTACATTTATGTGCCTGCTAAATAATTGTGTTATGATAGTGTGATATGCAAAGTATACGCAAAGTAACAATTAAGTTATTTTATACAGCTGTATGTACTGAGGTGGTATCATTATAATGATTAGAGATTAGGCATTAATAACCTGTGAAGTATATTTACAAAGTAAACAAGCACATTCTTCTTAAGTGACACTCTTTTTAAGAGGTAACAGATTTAGAAAAATGTTTGTTATTTAATATTTTATAACTAGATAAAGGTGGTTGACTAAAAAGGAAATTTAAATATATTTTTAGATAAAAAAAGATCTAATGGTTCCAATACAATAATGCCAATACAACTGTGATGCTAAGATGCTAGCTCTTGATTTCAAATCGTTTTAGTAAAACTTTTTAACTGCTAAAAAAAAAAAGTATAACAATAATTAGAGAAAATGTTTGTGATATACAAGCAAAACCACCTGAAACAATTAAAGTGTAAATCAGAAGCCTAAGAATACTGAGTAAGAACAATAAAAACCAAGGCATTATATTAGAATCACTTGGCATCAAGGCAAGAGATCAAATAACTTATGAAGACAAAAGTGACTGAGGTACTCGTGCCAGACAACCGAGTAACGCATTTAGATACTCGAGGAGAGAAAAGGTGACCCCAGGACTGCATCCACCTGGTTCTAAGGCAACCAGAGAAAGCAGGAACACTGACCCCACAAGCCCTTCCTGAAAGTAAGCTTCTGGAACCCCTGATGAAAGGACTGGTAGTGGTTACTAAATGTACAGCTACTTATGGAATGAAGACTAAACGATGGTTCACAAAGAGCAGACCGCTTCAGTGATGGCTCAAATGGGGGCTGCACAACCACGAGACGCCCTGCCTTCTTGTTCTTCTGGCAGCTGGGGTCAGCACAGCCCGTGAGGCTTGTGGCAAGAAGGCAGCCACTGACAAGACACCCAGCTGGGGGTGGCAGCCTGTCCCACTGGCCAAGCAGGCAGCTTACTCTACCGGAAGGAGTGCAAGCCACACCCCTCATGGCCAGACAGCAAGATTAGAAATGTGGAAATGGAAAGGTTGCAGTGGGTTTTACAGTACTGAACTGAAAATGGAGATGTGTTTGTCTCTGTATTAGTCAAAACTCACAGATCAAATCACTAGAAACGTGTGTATACCCACACTCAAACACTTAACTGCACACATCTGCACCTGTGGGCATTCATGCACATACACGCATGCATGCACCCACTTCCTGGCTCTGTCCCCCAAGAAGACAAGAAGCAACCACACCTCAGAAACAAAAAACCTACCTAGTGTCTGCATCCTAGCCTCAATACCATCATCTACTACAAGCAATCAAGGCTCCTGGGAGAATCAGACGCTGATTCAGAGGGCTGGAGATTATTTTATGCCAAAAAATCAGAAAGTTTAAAGAATGAGGAAGACATGTCAAAAAGACACAGGGGCTACCAGGAGCAGGTGTCCACTGACTGCATCGGAGCCCCTGTATAAATAATGACAGTGAAGAGAAGATAGTTCAACCTAGGAATCCATGCAGACAGTTAAAACTAAACGCAGCTAACTAACAAATGAGAAAGCAATGAAGGAATCAGAAAACCACCAGAATCATCAATGGATGCTACAAGGATATGCTGAAAGTTTGTTGAGAAACAGGACATTTACAGTTTCGAAGTACTTCTCCGCAAAAAAATTTTCAGGTGCTGGGATCAATCCCAGTGTCTCATATGCTAAGCCACACTCTGGCACTGAGCCACATCCCCAGTTTGAAACATATTTATTAATTACAATGGGGAAAAGAATAATCCTGCCAAGAACCCACTTAGAACTAAGTGTTTAAAGTCTCTCACTAGGAAGGACCAAATCGAAACCATGTGCATCCTGATGTCCTACACGAAGAGAACACAATCACCTTTATAGTATTCCTGCCAAAAATTCATGAGGGGAAACCAGTCAAGCCCAAATGGAGGGTAAATCTGTAAATCTACAAAATCACTGGAGGGGAAAAAAAAAAGACAAGACCTGGAGAGCAAGCACATCATCATGTGCACTGAATAAATGCCACGGGGGTCCTGGAGCTGCACACAGCAGAGGAGAACAGACTACTGTACTGAAGAGCAAAGTAACTCAAAGACATCTCCTGCACTCAGAGACTCCTACAAAGGACGGGCTGGCCAGAGAGCTAGGAGAAAACCTTCAGCTGCTTTTGGAAAAACCAACACCAGCAATCAAGCAGGTATCATGCTTCTCCTAGACGACTATGGAGCGGGGAGAGGTCTCTTTATGGAAGTGCTACCAAAGTCTGTGGCCATACCACCCTGAATGCACCTTATCTTGTCTGACCGCAGAAGCTAAGCAGGGTCAGACCTGATTAGTAGGTGGATGGGAGAAGCATGACAAATAAAAGATAAAGTTGTTTTTAAAAGTTGTAGAGCCAGATATGAGAATGGTCATATGTTTCATGCTTCCAGGTGGCCGCAGTGATGCTATGCACGTGGCCGGAGTTTGTCCACACATTCCTTTCATCCCTAGCATCAGTGAACTTGCACCATGTGTCCTGGACATTTCCCACACTCACAGCTGCATGCTGAACATGCAAAAGAAGGGCCATAGGCTGGCCGCACATGCAGCAGTCATTAAGATCCTGAAAAGATTTTCACCAGTTTATGCCCCAGGGCTCTGCCTAATCATAGCTCTGTACATGAGTTTACACTAAACATTCTTTGGCTCCACTGCCAGAGAAAATCTGGACAAATTCTACCACTTACTGGCCTCAAAATCTATTTATCATCTTTAAAATAGAATCAGTAAAATTTTCTGTTTTTACAATTACTGAAACAAATGCTTGAGATAATATGACTCAGTTAAAATACTGCTAGAATTTAGAGCATATTGGATTTTTCTGATTTATTAAATGCCTTATCTATCATTCATTTGATCTTACTTGTAGTAATGTACAATATAACAAACATTGAGGGCAATGGTACTCATAAACCAAAGCACTTTTCTGTTTCGGGCTATGAAACCATTCAACTCTATTTTACGCTTTTATCTTCCAGTCGTACTACTTTGCTTGGGATTTTATAAGACTCTTCATTTAATTAATGTCTGCTCAGCTCATGAAAAAAAGGTAACAAAGTAAAAATCACTTAACTATCACACAGAACAAAACAATCACCATGCTATTTTCGCATATACTTAACTCTAAGTACTCTAGGTAGGTAGCCAACAAAAAATAAAACAATCCGCATGTTTGCAGCTTAACTTTATTCAACTGTTGACAGACGGAATATTCTTTTACAGTAGTAAGCATGTGCCCACATCATTTCTAACCGAGGCACAGTGCATAAATGCAACGTGGCTTATTTTGCCAACTCTCACCAAATTTTTCGTGAGTGTGTGGGTAATTTTGACTTTTTTTTTACTTAGCAAATTCTCTTTATTGAAAGCTGTAAACTTAAACATTATTCTACAGAATCCAAGTCGGTATACATCACATGCAAAACACTATCAGGGAGTTAAAAAAAATTAAGATTTAAAATAGTTTCTGACTTCCTCTGCAGAGTTTTTAATCTAGAAGAGAGACAGACAACTAGATACACAACGAAGAAGCAAAATGCCATAGGAACTAAACGTTAATTAAGAATGGAATGGGTAGTTTCACAGGAATTGTGATCAATTCTCATTTAAAGTGATAATTCTGTACAAATTATTTTTTAAAATGACAAAAAAGAGACAAATATACTGCCAACCCCAAGGCACCATGCAAGTTCTTTTTTTTGGTCATAATAGTAACATGTAATGTTATTATGGCCATTAACCTAATAAAATATTCTCAGAATAATACAGTAGAGATCACAGATAAGAAAAATGAGGCTGAGAACAAGAAGGTGAGTGACAGGAAGTGAACCATTATTATGTCCCCTGGGGAGCTAGTATCTTCTCTGGAACTCAAGCTCCATGAATGCAAAGTCCTGGTCTTATTGCCTACTGACTCCTGGTCCCCAGAATATTGCTGGCCACAGAGATCTGTGTTCAGTAAACAGTGGCTGAATACATAAATCCCCACTTTACAGTTGCAGAAACTGAGGTTCAAAAGACAAAGCTACATACCCAAGGTCTGACTACTATCAAATTAAGGCTCAAACTCGATTATCTTTTAACACTTAATGGTATAGAAAAAATTGCTTTGAATATATAATTTGTATTCACCTTTAAATTTTAATTAAATCACAGAAAAAATATGCAGTTATTTTAAAAGGGGTCAGCTAAGTAACACATTAGATATATGACAACTTTTAAAGTTTCTGCCATTTTAAGTGAGAGGCAGACAGAACTTTTTTTCTGTTAGATGTAAACTGAAAATAATTGTAATAAAAAAAAAAACCAGCAAAATGGACACACATAATCCCTGACATGCATAATCTCTTAAATACAGCAAGGATTACTTTAATTGTTACTGTAGAGATAAATGTTGCAAATCACAGACTGTCCATTCATTAACATTAGTTATTCACAAAGTAGACGCACAACAGCCATTGTTGAGCTGCAGGCCACCACTTGATTTTTAACTACTATGATGTTATTTGAAAAACAATGATTTTCTCTTTTTAAAAAATCTACTTCAAAATGCCCCCTATTACTATGAAAACCTAAAATACGTGCATTAAACAAAGCATTACAACACTGAGACTGTATCTCTCTGCAAAAATCCAAAACATAGCAATAATTAAATAAATGTAGAGTTTAAGAAACCAAAATGTACCTTACTTTCTGTCAACTGATAATATTTTTCCAGAATTATTTACATTTTCTATGTGGTATCTATTCACACACATTACCACTTTCAAATCTAAACTCACAGAGTGAAAATATTTGAAAGTAGGACAATACATGAAGTCTACTGCAGTAAGTACACTGTAAAATAATACTCTGAAATAAAAACATGGAAAGCAATAAGGTCTGAAGTGCATCTAAAGATCTCATTTTTCTCCAAGGAAAACTTGCCAATTTATTAAAGTGCTTTATCAATTAGACTGCTTAGCCAACAAGAATAAAACCTTAAGAGGACAAGAACTCCAGAGGTTAGCTAGAATTTAGTCTCATATTTTCCCATTCACTGTGTTAGAACAATGGAAATACATCCAGAAAAATATTCAGTTAACTCAGGGAGTTATGAGTTTATTTAGAACAGGCAAAATTCAGGGATAAAAAGGTCAAATCTCATCAGAATCAATGGCTTCAATTTCCTTCTGTACTGTCTTTTATTGGAATATTTCATAAATATGAGATTTCCTGATTCTAAAATTATGATAATAAACATCTTCTGAGAATGTTCTATATAAAATACATTTTTCTAAGTACTAGCATCTAACTTTATTTCAGCTCCTATTCGAGGACATCTTTATTTTACATAAATTAAAGCTCACGAAAGCCAAATAATTTGACCCTGGTTAAAAAAATGTCAGAGAAGTCTGAATCTGAATTAAACTTTTTAGACTACCCCATAACTGTACCTTATTACTTTATTTAGCAACTACATACTGCCTTGCACACATTCGTACCATGAAATTTCACTCTTATGTTTATTAATGTTTTCCTACATTCATGTCTTTAAGAGCAACAACTATTTTGTCTGCTTTGAAAGAATGCTTCCAGTTGTTTACATGACAGAAGTACAACAGACTCTGGAAGTTTGGGCTATTTTTAAGGAGTCTCAGATTCTCAGTTATAAAATGGCTATTGAAATTGACGGTTTACTATTAAATGTTACAATGTGTTAAGCTACTGAATCCTTACACAGTGCTACAAAATCAGTACATTGTACCCACTGTAAAGATGAAAAAGCCAAAGGTGAGAGACATTGTCTAATTTACCCACAATAAAGTTACAAGCTGGCTGGAGAAGAGCCAGGCTTTAAAAGCCAAATTATGCTGCCTAGAGTACCCACTTGATTAATGTCAAAATTATCCCCTGAGGACTAAAAAATGACTACATGAAATCATGTTCATACAGTTTGAGAGATGCAAGAATTAACTCCTGGCAATTATTTATTTTGATCCCAAAAGCACAAGAAACAAAGCAAAAACAGACAAACTGGACTATTTTAAAACTTAGAAACTTTGTGGACCAAATGACAAGATCGACCCAGAAAGGTTACCTGCAGAACAGAAGAAAATATCTGTGTACCACATGTCTAAGATAGGGTAATATCCAGAGTATAGAAAGATCTCCTATAATTCAGTCACAAAAATCAAATAAACTTATGTTAAAATGGGCAAACAACTTAAAAAGACCTTTCTCCAAAGATATAAACAAATGGTCAACAAATAAGAAAAGCTATTCAACAGTACTCATCCTCTAAGAAATGCAAATCGAAATAACAATGAGACACTGCCTCACCCCCACTAGGATGGCTACCAGCAACACACACACACACACACACAGGAAGAGCTGTGGAAGGTGCCAAGCCACTGGAACCGTGCACACTGCCGCTGGGAAAGGTGGGGAGAGAAAATGGTGCTGCCACTAAGGGCCGGTATGGTGCTTCCTCAGAACCTAAAATTAGAGTTACTATCTGATCCAGCAAACTATCTATCTATCTATCTATCAAGAATTTAAGCAGGATTTTACATGCCCATGTTCACGGTAGCTCAGGAGCATTATTCACAACAGCCAAGACAGATGAACACACACAAAGGTGCATCCAGTATTTAAAATAAGTGAATGTGTCAGATGCAACAGCATGGACAAATCTGAGGACATCATGCAAGTGAGATAAGCCAGTCACACAAACACTAACACTTTAAGATTTTACTTACAGGAAGTAGCTAATCAAATTCATAGAAACATAAAGCAGACTGGTGTCTGCCAAAGCTGTTTAATCAGCAGTGTCAGTGTGGTAAAATGAAAAAGTTCAGAGATCTCTTAACACTGGGCACCCCTGTCTTGGAGTTTTTTCCTGACCTGATACAGTGTTCAATGGTCATAAAGGATAACGGCAGAGGACAGAGAAAAAGGCAAAAAGCCCAAGAGCTTAAACGAGATAGAAGAAATTAACAACAAAATAAAACAGCTAGCCCCGCATTTTCATGAACTTATCAATTATCTTCTTAGCCCGGAAGTATTTTGAATCTCGGGGAAGATGTCCTACTGGCAGGCACTGCACTAGAGTACAGTAGTCAAAGGCCCTTTGGGGGTGGTTTGACTCTGCCACTGATCGTTGTGTGACCTTGCTAAGATATTTTCATTCATCGACACTTCCCTATTCATTCATTTATTTTCACCAAAAAGCCTTTCACACAAGAGAACCTGGTCAGGATCCCGAGCCTCTCCACGGGCTGTCGGGAGTAATGAATGAAACAGCCCCGGCCCACGCCGGCACGGCTCGGGCGCTGAGCGCCGGTTAGGGTCGCCGGGCCAGCGGGTGGGACAGGGCGGCGGGGCTCAGCCCATAAGGGACCGGCCGTGTCCGGAGATTTATGTAACAAACCCGCGGAGCGGCTCAGCGATCACCCAGTCCCAACACCCCGCTCCCTCCAGGGAAAGCCGTGACATCCCGGGGTCCCACCGGGTCTCGGCCCGCGGTGGCGGTGGCGGTGGGTCGGGGCCTGGGCTGGGGTCGGGTCGGGGGCTCACCGCGCGCGGCAGGCAGCGGATACAGCCGCTCGGCCTTCTGCAGGAAGCGCTGGGCCTTGCCGCGGTCGCCGGCGCCCAGGGCCTCGCGCGCGATGCGCACGCACCTCTCCGCCTCGTCCCGGTTCCCCTCCATGACGGCCGCGGCGCGGGAGCGGAGAACGGGGTCTGGCCGGCGGGAGGCGGGAGGGGACCCGGCGGCGGCGGAGCTCGCGGGGCGGGACGCGAAGCCGGTGGCAGGCCCGGCGGCAGGGCGCGGGCGCGGGGCCCGGGCGGCCCGGACGGACGGACGGACGGACGCGCAGGCGGACAGACGCACGGACGCACGACGCACACGGCAGGCCCGCCCCCGCCCCGCCCCTCCGCGGCCGCGCCAGCGGGGTCCCCGCGCCCGCCGCCCCTTTTCCCTGCAGATCCCCGCGGGCAACGCAGGCCCAGCCGGCACAGCCTCCTGTGCACCCTGCGGCCCGGTGCTCGCTGAGCCACAGACGTGGTTGTGCGCCGTAACCCTGCGAACGCCTTGCCGGTAACGGGCCACCCGCGCGTGCCTTGTGCACGCCCGGAGGGCGACGCTGGACCAATCCGATGTGAGATCACGCGACCCGAGCTACTCAGCTCCGCCCGTCGGGTCAGCCTATGGCCACAGCAACTCCACACTCCCTGCGGTCTCCGGTTCTCCCACCCGTACAGTAGTCGCCAATCTTCGCGGGCTCCGGCCGCCCAAACCCGCCAGGTAGCAACTGCTGGAGCTCCGCAGGTGGGCACCCGGCCCACCCCACCAGCCCCTCTAGAATCCTGGGGTGCAAGCTAGAAATGGCACGGGTTATCTGGTTTGTGGAGCAACAGATTACTCGATTTCCGAGGGAAGGCACATGCCAGAGTACTGCTGAATGAGCTAGATCACAACAAACAAGTTCCTACTACAATCAAGCAAAGGAGGCCCGGTTTGGGATATGACCTTTATTGAACTTATCCACCAGAGTGGAAATAATGTCTGTACAAAACCAAATGTTTGTTACTATAACTTCTGCATCACAATTAAAATCCAAACAGTTTTAAAAACAGTCAACTCAAAACCCACTACTTCAGAATCAATAGCTTCTTTGAAGCCACAGTAACACTTAAATATGGTTAAGACTCGAATGCAGAAATTTGGTTGGTTGGAAAGCTAATTAAAACTTCCACCTTGCTCAAATAGAATTACAAAAAGGCAAAATCGTGTTTTTCACAGAGATACAGTCCACTGGAATCACCAACACTGGACAGCTGTTAAAGAGTATTTAGAGTCCTGAGATAATAAGGAATCCAGGCATCCTTTACACAGTCTTCTGTTGTCCTTTCTTCCCAATCAGAGACTTGTGGATATGTGGGATGACACCTAGGAAAGTGACAGCGTTAATTCTACTTTCAGTACACATACACTTAAAACCACAGCAGTTTACTGTTCCACGTAGGTGCTTTTAAAGACATCAAGTTCAATTATGAAGTGAAAACTGAGTTGTAGACATACGTCAATTTTTTTATACTTTCATATAGTGCAAGAAAAAGCACACTTGAATGCCCCCTTCTACATACTACTAGAAATTAATGAATCCTCCCCTTTTGTAAGAGAATTTAAAATAAGATTTTAGTTATTACGTACCACCACCCGCAATGGTAGCCTTGATGAGCGAATCCAATTCTTCATCCCCACGAATGGCAAGTTGCAAGTGGCGAGGTGTAATACGCTTTACCTTCAGGTCTTTGGATGCATTTCCTGCCAGTTCAAGCACCTAAAAGGCAGAGCTCACTCAGTCTTCCCGCTTCCCCGGAGCCGGGCTGCACCCGCCGAGCCGCGGCCCCGCGGCTCCTGCCCGACTGACAGAGCGCAGGCCCGAGGCACCGCCTGCCGGGCGCGGGCTCCCCCTGGCGTCCCCGCACCGCGCCACCCCGACCCATCCCGCCGGGCCCGGCACCTCCGCCGTGAGGTACTCCAGGATGGCCGCGCTGTACACAGCGGCCGTGGCACCCACGCGCCCGTGGCTGGTCGTCCTGGACTTCAGGTGTCGATGGATGCGGCCCACGGGGAACTGCATTCCGGGGACAAGGAGAGCAGAGTCAGAGATGGGGACCGCGCCGCGCCCACGTGACCCTCGCCCCCGCGCCCCCCATGCCAAGATGCGCTACCCGCGCCCGGGCCGCGAGGTGCGACGCCACTGACCTGCAGGCCGGCCCTCTGCGAGCGGGAAACCGCCTTTGTCTTGGCCTTTCCGGAGTCCTTCCCGGCCTTCCCGCCAGCCTGCGCCGAGCGCGGAGATAGGGTTACGGGCGCCCCTCCCCCGCGCGCGCCCCCGCCGCCGCGCGCCCCCGCTAACCGCCGCCGCCGCGAGGCCGAGGCCCAGCGCCGCCGCCGGCGCCTTCGCCCTGCCCAGCCACCGCGGCAGCCGACCCAGCCCGCGCCGCCGCCGCCGCCGCCACCGCCGAGCCTACCATTTCCAATTCCTCTGAGGCGCAAGCACGCAGGCAGTGACTAGGCCGGTCCGACACGCAGCGAGACCCACCGCTATTCCTCCGCCGCACCGCGATTCAAACTGCGCTGTCTCCCGCCTTCCCCGCTGCCTTTATACTGCAGAATGTTCCCTCATCCGGGAACTCGGGCTGCTCATCCCACCAATGGCCGCCGCCCGCCCTCGGGACGCGTCCTCGATGTCTCAGCCTATGAGCAGGCGATAGACGCGGCGGAGGGGCGGGCCCTCCTGAATTCGAGTCTCGATTGGCGGGCGAGGAGCTAGTGGGGGAGGGCGAACGGCTGGGAACGCGGAGCGAAGGGCTTGGCGGCGGGCAAGGAGGCGCGCGAGGGCGGCGCGGTCACGTGTCGCGAGGCAGCGCGCGCACCTGCGACCCCGCAGTCCCCGACGTCCCCGCTTCCCGGCAGGTGTGGGTGCGCCCCTCGCCATGACGCTGACAGGTGCCGGGTCGTCTGGAGTCCGGCGTCCGGGGCTGCGGCCGCCCGGCTGCATAATGGACAGCGCTGCGCGTAGTGGGTCGCGTGCGGGCGTGCTACGCATGGTCCCCTGACCTCCGCCGACACCCGTGCGCACGGTGACCTGGCCGCCTGAGGATGTGTTGACGGGCTGGCCTCTTCGTGTCCAGTGTCAGTGGGAGAGGCTTTGTCCTGTGCCTGGACCTCCGCCTTCCTGGTGGGTGAGCCGCGGAAGAGGCCGCAGCACTGCTGACGCCCTCACCAATTCTCCTCCTCTGACCCCGGGATGAGGGCTAGGCCGGCGCCGTCCAGCGCAGAAGGCAAAAGCTAGAGGCATCGCCTGACCCATCAGCTCGCGGCCATCCACTGTCCTCGCCTGGCTGTGCCGGCAACGCGGGCTGGCGCAGCAAGCCGACCTCTCCTGTCCTGCGGTGGGGGTGCCAGCCCTCGCGCCCCTCTCCTGGGACAAGGGTGGTGCACCACCTGTTTGCTCAGAGCTTTTGAAACCAGAGAGCAGAGATACAATGTATCCGCAGTAAGCAACGGTTAAATGTTATCCGGGAAAGATGAAATAAACTAAGTATCTTATATTTTAAAGCCTTTTCTTCCTGGTTAATGTATTTGACTAGAAATAACGAGCCTGGAGCTTGTCCTAAGTGTACGAACAACCGAACTAAAATCCAAAATTGATTCATTACACTCAATAGTTTTCCTTCTCTTTCAGAAAATGGGGCAGTATCAGTTTCTCTTTTCCCAGCAGTTGTGTAATGATTTCATCTCCTTCCTTTCCTGCCCTGGAAAAGGCATTATTGTACATGTGATAATACCCTTGGCTTATCTTTCCTGTACTTATGTTCATGATGATACATTTATGTGTGTTTGTGAAATGTAACTAGTCAGAACTATGTAATTCTTTTTGTGCAATGGCATCTCAAGTAACTACTTAATAAAAAGAAACACTGTCATAAAAGATACCATTGTATCTTGTCATAAAAAGATAGCTTTGATATGAAGTAGATGACCCTCTATTTTATTTTTATTTATTTATTTTGTCTTTTTGAGATAGTTTCACTATGCAGTTAGGCTGGCCTTGAACTCACTTCGTAGCCCAGGCTAATCTCATAGTCTCATACTTGCAGTGATCCTCCTGCCTCAGCCTCTAGAGTGCTGGTATTACAGTGTGTGGCCCCTACACCCAGTCTTGATGACCATCTATTAATTCTATTTCTAATAACCTTTTCCTAAAAGCCAGAATGTGTATGACTAGCTACTATTTTCTCTCAAACTAACATGTACATTAACTACTATTGTTCTGACTCTATGTACAGAATTTCCAAAGGTTGTATTTCATACTAGAATCTTGATTCTTGGGCTAGGAGTGTACCTAAGTAGTAGAGTGTTTGCCAAGCATGCAAGAAACCCTGGGTTCAATCGCCAGTACCTTAGGAAAAAGGAGATTGATCTTGATTCCTTTCACCTAGGACATCTAGGAGAAAATGTGCCTTCAAGTTCTTACCAACTGTCAGTTACTAAGCACCAAAGTGGTTATCTTAGTTGCTTTTCTCCTTACTGAGGCAAAATACTGGGCACTCAAAGTTAAGGAAAGACTTGTTGTAGCTCACAGTGTGTAGAAGTTTCAGTCTATAGTTGGCTGACTCCGAAGCATGGTGGCACATGCCAGATAGGCATTGCAGAGGAGAAACAGTTCATGGCGGGCAGAAGGTAGCAAAGCAACAAGAGATGACCACAACGCTTTCTATTCCTTATATCTTATCCAGGATATTTAGGGTGGGTGGCACTGTCACCCTTGATCCTAGTCCACTTGAGCCTAGCATCACACCATGAATCAATACCAGTGTCATATACTCTAGATCCAGCCACCTCTGAAAAACTCCCATGTATTACTGCATGAGGCACCCTACCTAGACAAACCATGTGGGTTAACCATTGGTAGAGTCATAATTGGGTGACATATTGGGAGATGATAGAGACCAGAGGTGGGTCTCACTGAAGGGAACCCATAGGGATGTGACTTTTGAGATGATATCTAGTCCTCAGCCCCTTCGTCTCTCTTTTCCCATCTCTCTGCTTCCTGGTCGCCATAAGGTGAGCAGCATTGCTCCTCCACATCGCTCTGCCGTCCTGCTCTGCCTCAGCTCAGGCACACAGCAGTGGAACCAGCCCACCATGGGCTGGAACCACTGAAATCATGAGTCAAAATATGTTTTTCATCCTTAATGTTCTTTTTCTTGGTATTTGGTCACATTGATTAGTACTAAAGTCTATCCATTTTGATATTCTTTTCCTAAATAAGATTTTACTTCCCTGCGTTCATATAACTGCTTATCTCTCCAGCTAACGTGTAAATTTACCTCTACAGTACTGTACCAAACACATTTCTAACATAATGACAAAGAGATAAGTGTAGATCTTTAGCACAATTTTATTACTGGATTGTCTTCTTTTGTCTATGTATTACATAGCATATATATTTATATATATAAAGTTATGCATGATACTAAAAAGATAATACTGTACATTATCACATGTGATATACAGTCACTTCCTAATAACTGAGTATATAACATTGTCTGACAGTTAGATCATCCAATTGTTCACCTTGCCTGGCAATGAAACAAACAGTAGCAGGTGGAAGTCAGTCTATGTCAGTCTTAGGTCCTTCCTTCAACCTAGCTGAAAGAAGGAAAATTCAGTAATCCTTTAGTCACTGAGTTACACTAACTAGGTGTCTTAGTTACTTTTAACTCGTTGCTGAGACAGAATACCTGACACCCAAAATTAGGGAAGGAAAAGTTTATTTCTTACAGTTTCTCAGGGGTTTCAGTCCATACTCAGTTGGCTCCAAGGCAGCATGGTGTGGAGGGGCAGTTATTCATGGTGGCTGCCAAACAGCAAGGTGAACTGGTGAGAGAGAGAAGGTGAGAGAGAAAGAGAAGACACACGTTCCTTTTGCACTAACACTATATGTCAGCTCCACCCCTAGGTGGGTGCAGCACTCACATCAACAATCCCAGCGCTAGACAACAAACCAATCACAAACGCCAGACTCAGCCCCATCCAAATTATATGAGGCCTTGGGGAGACACAGGACAAAACAACACACTAGGCAATTACAAAGTAAGTGTATGATTTGCTGCTGAGTTGACAGTCCCTCTAGTTCAAAAGACAGAGACAGTTATGCCTGGAGTGTTCTCAAGAGTTTGAGTTGGATTGAAGAAGCAGCAGTTACAAGGTGGGTATAGTAAAGATTGCTAATTATATCCTGTTGTGGTTTGTGTCTAGATGTTCTCCCAAAGCTTCATGTGGTCATAGGATTTTTTCAGAGGTAGTTGAATCTGGAGTGTGTGATTCATAGTGCAATGCTGAGATTAAGAGTGTTGGAATTAAAGGTGTGTGATTGCTGGATCAGTCCATTGTTTGGATTGGCACCACACTAACCCTGATAGACTGGATACAATATAAGGGACAGAAAGGGGCTTGTTCCTCTCTCTCTCTCTCTCTCTCTCTCTCTCTCTCTCTCTCTCTCTC
>RJWM01011570.1:0-59169 GCA_004363535.1 Dasyprocta punctata | reverse complement strand
CAATTAAATAATATTTAACTAAAGTAACAGGAGATCTGAGTTTAAGATAGTAACAGATTATGAGAAATGCAGTAAAGGTAAACATTTCTAGGAACAGAATAATTATGAAGGTGGGGAAATGGCAGAAATAAGTATCTCAGTGTGGTCAAAGATTTAAATGCTGGGTAACTAGGAAAATACTGGAATCACAAGTTCAAAGTAGGAAAAAAAACATTTGATGTTGGTATATGATAATATTAAATTTAATAAAATTTCTAGAATGTTATTTTGGGATTCAATTTACAATTAGAATTTTAGTTTCAATGAATTATAAAATCTAATGGCTATAAAACATGAAATCATCTAGTCATGTGCTCAGGTTACCTGTAATAATGAATATTGAACCAATGTAGACAATAAGAGCCCCAGTGAGAAGAGGATATAGACATAAATAATCTCTAAGAGTATCAAACACTGTAGCAGTCAACATATGTGAAAAACTATATTTAATGATAGCCACATGACTGTAAGGTAATTATTATCATATTGTCATTTTAGGATAAGGTGCAGAACAATAGAGCCACTTGATGAGTTCAAACAACCAAGGAGTGTTAAGACCTGAACAGAAACACGGTTTAGCCACAGTGTCCAATCTCTGAAACAATACCAAGATAAGTAACTGAGAAATTACTTTTTTACTGGAATCTAAGGCAATCACTTAATGGGAAATAAAAGAGAAGTTCATGCCTAAATCTTGAAACCTGA
This sequence comes from Dasyprocta punctata, assembly GCA_004363535.1. Classification (NCBI taxonomy): domain Eukaryota; kingdom Metazoa; phylum Chordata; class Mammalia; order Rodentia; family Dasyproctidae; genus Dasyprocta; species Dasyprocta punctata. The sequence goes on along the minus strand of RJWM01011570.1, from coordinate 58,425 downwards.
ACAATTACTTCTAAAATAACAATATGCAATATACTAACTAGTGTTAATTTCTTACTTTTCTTGAAATTCTGTATCATTTCTATCTTTTGTTTTGCTCTTAAAATTAAAAACATAAAGAAGGCAATACAGGAGTGTATCCTTTGGAAGTCAGAACTTTGTAAAAGGGATTGAAGAGGCAAAACAGCCAATCATTCTCTGAAACAAAGACATGCATTGGCATTCCATTATGTGCACCTTAGATAATGATTTTTCTTCCAAAATTATTTCATACCAATCGAAGAACTAACCGTTTTCTTTCTTATCTAGCTATAAAATGTTGTCTGTTAACGCTAGGTCTAAAAAGCAAGCCTATGAATATTTACTAAGTTGCTAAGACACATGTATACAAGCCACATGTCTACTAATCAAAACATATTTTAAAACAAAAAAAATCTTATTGTGCTCAGCAATGCCTGTGTACACAGGTATTTACTTTTTCTGTGGTTCTTCCAAATGTGTTTTACATAAGCATCAGTAATAATGGATTTAAACAGCAGGAGAAAATAAAAATCCTATTTGAGATCAATAGAGTAGGTAATTGTGTATGTGCGAGAACATGGAGTTTGTTGGCTTTCAAAGCTATTTACAAGGAACTTACTAGGAAATTCAGTAGGATGTAATATATAAAATTATATGTACACACTAGTAACTTCACTGTAAACATTCCTAATGTTATGAACTTAATTTCATCAAAGCAGAATGTTAAACCCATAAACTCCATTCGAGGTTGAATTGTAGTTGCTGTAGCTTATTAGAGCAATATGAATTTTAATTTATTATATATATGTGCAATATGACTGAACGTACATAAAATGAAAACTAAGTGTTATTTTTCAAACACTGTATTTCTGTGAAAATTGAAAGTTGATGTCACAGAGATAGAGAGTAGAACGGTGATTCCCAGAGCCTGGGGAGGTGGTTGAGAAGATGGCAAGTGTAGGGTGGAGCTGAAAGGGAGGAATAATTTTAAATGTTTTACACAGCAGGATAATTATGGGGACAATAATATTTCAAAATAGCTACTAGAAAAGATTTTGAATGTTCCTTACATAAAGCAAAGATAAAAGATTAAGGTGAGATATATGCATTTACCATGATCTGATCATCATACATTGCCTGAATGTATGGAAATATCACCAGTATCTACAGAAATGGATAATTGTTATATGGCAATTTAAAAATTTATATTAAGATGACAATATAAGATTCGAATTGTAGAATAAAGGTATTGTACTTTCTTCTCCCTTGATCTACAAACAGCAAAAATAATTACATAACTCAAAAACTGTCAATTGTAAAAACATTTCACTTAAATTATCAACAAGGTCAATAAAGCCTACATATAAACAAAGTAAGAAATGTCTTAAACTTCTATAGAAAAAAATCCATCTTTGTTGATGAAAAGACTAAAGAATATATCAGTATACTAAAAATTATAAAGGTGAGAACTCTAATTCATCTATTAAATCAATAATTGTCTCAATCAAATCTAGGAGTTTTTCCTATAAACTGACAATATGATTTTTGAATTATATTTTAATGTAAATTTGGAAAAACATTAAATGTCAAATTAAAACATATCTACAATGTTTCAAGTAAATAAATACATATTTTGTAAAACATGACAATTATGTAAATGTAGACATTAGTAGAATAATAACTGTAAACAGTGATACATGGAAAAATGGAATTCATGAGTTAATAAAGTTAATATTTCAAGTCAGATGTAAAAGAATAGACAATGTATGGGATTGGATCATTTATATATTCATTTAGGAAAATAAATAATAATCTAAAGCTATACCTATGTTTCTCTTACAGGTCAATTCTAAAATTTTTAAAATTTTAATGTAAAAACTATGTATGTTATAGCAAACATACAACAAATGCTTGGCAAAACCTTGAGTTATAAGAGGTATCTTTTAAAGTATCCTCAAGTCCCTAAACCTGTAATACACATAAAGAAATGTATCAGTGAATTTGAAGACAAAAACATCAACACTATAATAAGTAGAGAACAAACAAGAAAGAACAAGGTGTCAACAGATGGAGGAAACCCGGGATGCAACATTTTACCACTGGCCCTGTTGCTACTCTTCCCACCAAATGTGCTGTGGTCAGGATATCAGCACTTCCTGGACTACAATTCTAGAATTCTGTTCTCTCAAAGATCCACATGGATAACTTCATTATTTCAATCATTTTTTTCTTTTCTAATTTCATATCTATAGGAATAACTTCCATTATTACCTTACTGCAAATATTATGCCTGCCTTTTAAATCTCTGACTCAATTATTTTGCCTGATCAAACTTTATTTCTATTTTATGTTATTACTTATTTTATTGCCTTTCGTATTACAATTGAGGTTTAGTAGCCCATGTATGTTTTGTTGTTTTCTACTGTATCCTAGAATTCAATAATTACTACCACAAATGGTGAATTTGAATGTGTATTAAATGAAAATAGAATAATGGTTAAATAAAAATGACATAAAGAGATACCTGGCAAGTTGTCATGCAAAGCTGTGCTTAATAACTTCTTTATCATTTATTTCCATTTCCACTGTATAGGATTTTGGTCTAGTAAATGAATAAGACAAATACTAGTAATCAGAAACTATAGTTCAATTATTATGTGTACTATATTATATTTACTTTATAAGTTTAATGTAATATTGCAATAAGAAAGAATTACCATATGCTTGTGTTTTATTCTTGGATCATAAGAAAGAAAAAATTTCATGCTAATCGGGCTATGTTTTGTATCAGCAAAAAATATAGAAAATCAAAACATGAGAAGTAGATACTATCCTTGATTTTTTTTGTGTACTTACCACTAACAGGTATCATGTCTAGACAACAAACTTGAAAGATGAACTATTCACATATAAACCTAAATTTCTCTTATTAATTAATAAATACCATTCTGCATCTGGTGATAATGTACTAATAAGAAAAATCAATAAATTTATACTGACAGTCAAAATAATTGTATAGTAGAAAATGATATATTGTACATTGTTTCTTCAGAAATCTTCTAAATAAAAAGGAAAGAAAAAGCTATCTACTTTAGTAGGTAACTGAAGATAAGATTAAATCAAGTTCATTATATGTTTTTGAATGACTCACTTAATGAAAGTAAGTTAAGAAAAAAAGTATTCGATTTTAATAATTGCAACATATTCCTCATACATTTAACTGTCCTTATCCTATTTTAAGGAGGTTTAAATACAAACAGCAAGCATAATTAAACAGAAATATATAGCATACTTTCTCATAGGATGTGAGGAAAACAAAATTTTCAAGGATTGCTGTTTTCAGGCAGCTAATTTAAAATTTATTAGGCAGACATTAGGAAAACAGCAAAATTTTTAAAAGTTCATAGGTTGTCTAATCGCAAAATTTGAAAGGAAAGGAGTATTGCTTCAAAAATTTTTGTTTTAATCTAAGAGAAGTAAAACGGTACAAACTAGCCAGGTGTGGTGGTGCAAGCCTTTAATCCCAGCACTCGGGAGGCTGAGGTAGGTGGAGCTTTGTGAGTTTAAAGCCAGTCTGGGCTACAACATGAGCAAATCAGTCTGAACTACATAGTGCGACCCTGCATTGAAAAAAACAGGGCTGGAAGTTTGGCTCAGTGGTTTAAGCACCTACTTGGCAGGCGTGAGGATGTGAGTTCAATCTCTGGTACTGACAAAAAAATATACCGTACAAACTTCTCAAAGATCAAAGTTCATTTTTATAAACATTACTTGAGATGAAATTTTATCAACAAAAAATTTTATACACATAATGAAAATCTGGAAATACTTATATTTAGTTTTTTCATATAAATATTTATATTTATACTTAGTCTTTATGATATTTTAATTTATAGTTTTCCTTTTATGAAAATTTTGAAATGGAAAAACTACATAGCTACAGAGTTCGACCTCCTGATTGTTTCCCATCTTTTGTTGTTTCCATTAATATCTGGCTATAGTTTTTTTGCAGGGAAGTTTAACACATGAACAGGTCAACATAAATTAATCTCTAGTCTTCTCATCTATAGGACTTCAGTACTAAAAATTATGATATTACCTAGTTTTCAGAGTTATTAAGTAAAGTCAGTATGAATACTTATTGCCTCTGTCATAGTTTATAATTACTACTGGTTGGTTCTTAATAGCATTTAACAACTAACCTTTTAAGAGAGAAGTGTGTGCTGAAGTGTGTGCCAACTTCTTCAAATCTGAGAAAAGAACATCTTTTTAGACCAAGAAAATGAGAAAAGAACCCAAAGACTGCACATACATCTTCTCTTTTTTGATTGGATATAAAATTTATTACAAAACCAGATTAAAGTGGAAGGAAAAAATATTTCCTGTGTGAAATTCCATCAGTAAGGAATAATGCTGAAAAAAATCAAAGTAAATATAATGTTTAAGATAGTAGGCAACATTTACTTCAATGATCATAATGAACACTCACAATCTCTCTTAAATAAAAGAAAATGTAAATATAGAGAAAATAGATGGAAAAACACAAACCAAGGAAATAAAGCAGCAAAATACTCAGAAGGAAATTACCAGTTCACATAAATAAATATGAGAAGAGAGAGAAAGGGAGTGAGAAGCACATTAAACCTTGAATAGAAGACACATAGTATATTATAAAAGTGCTTACATCATAGATTTAAAGAAGTACAGGAACACACAGCTCCATGGATACACAGTTGCACTTAAGGAACACTTCCAAAATTCAAAGCATACAACTAAAAACCAAAGATGTAACAATTACGAGAAAAAAAAAATCTGATGACAGAATAGAAAAAATCCAGTCAAATAATACATTTCTGATTCCAAAATTGGAATCAACAGAAAAGTAAGAGCAAAGAAGAACACATTCTTTAGTTGAAAGGAATTCTAGCTATTCAGAAAAATGGACTCACAAAACTAACAAAATCAGTGACAATACTAAGGGGTTCATACTAAGGGAAATCACAATGAAACTATGGAATTCTGAAAACAGCAGAAAACAAAGTTTACAAAACATCATATTAAAAGTACTATCTTAGTTACTTTTCCCTGGTTGCTGAGACAAAACTTCTGACACCCAAAATTAGGGAAGGAAAGGTTTATTTATCTTAGAGTTTTTGGAGGTTTCAGTCCATAATCAGCTGGCTCCAAAGCAGCGTGGCATGGCACTGGGACAACACTTCAAGGCAGCAGCCAGAGCAAAAGCAGCCAGAGTAAAAGGGGAGCCAGAGCAAGCCTCTTCTCCTCTCTTATATTGTACACAGAACATGCCCCCCACTCCCGGGTGGGTGTAGCATTCACAAATCTCCTTGCCTTCCTTTGCACAGGATGAGGATGTTTACAAAGTAAGACCCCTGGCTCCCTGCTGAGTCTCTCAGCTAAACTTCTGACCTTCTCAAATTAACACAATGACCAGGTAACTGCTTGTGTTCTACACCCCAGGATGTAGAGCTGCTGCCTTACTTAATTAAGCTTCTAGACTTCTCAAGTTAACACAATGTATAAACCAAAACAAGTACCAAAAATGGAATATTCGATCATCCGACTGCATATATTTGTGAAAGCTCAATTTTGAAAACATAAAAAATTCTCTGGGCCAAGAGCTATGGTTTATTTATCCAAAAGGTTTCAGCCCATAGATTATGCTTGCATAAACTCCAGCTAGAACTGAAATTACCGCAATGTAAGTAATTCTTTTCTGCTCACTCTAAAACCAAACTTCAGCAACTTTAATTTCTAATACAAAATTATACAATCTAAATAGAAAAATGTATTATACCTTTGCAAATAATGTGTTATGTATTTTATCTAAACTATGGAATAAAGAAAAGCCTTGGAATGGGTCAAATTTTCAACCTAGCATGATAATCTAAACTTTTTCTCTCCATTTTATAATATATTTTAGGGAAATCCAATAATCTAAGTTCCCATATACTACAGGATGTGAATTTAAAGCATCATTTGGGAGGAGGTATATACATAAAGGAACCTCCCTTCCTTCCTTCCTTCCTTCCTTCCTTCCTTCCTTCCTTCCTTCCTTCCTTTATTCCTTCCTTCTTTCCTACCTGCCTCCTTTCCTCCTTCCTTTCTTTTCTTTCTTTCCCTTTGGTAACTTCCAGAATGCATTTCTTTTTAAAATTTTTGGTTTTTATTAGTACATGTTTGCAGTACATAATGATCGCATTCATCATGGCCAGTTGACACATGTGCATAACACATTTTAAAACTTTCTACATTCTCTTTTCCCTTCTGCCATTGTTTCCATCTGCTCCCATTTAAGAGGGGTCCTAAGCGCTATCATGGTCTGTCAGCAAGCACCTGAGTGATCCGGAGACATTTGGTCTAATGTGCATGCGCTGACTGCTCTGGTGTGTTACAGTGCTATGAATAGCACCTTAAGTACTTTAAGAGAGGACATTTTTCAAACTTTATGGATCAGGCAGTGGTTCTGAAGAAGCAAGGACTTTAACCATCTAAGTATTGAAATCCAGAGTTTTAAGTGTAATGATCATAGTCTACATTAGCAAAATACTGCACAGAATGACTTGCATTTGATATTTGGGTCTTGCACTCTTGTTTTTTTTTCATAGTTTAGAGAAAAAAGACATAGAAAAGAAAAAAAAAAGCAAAAGAGAAAAACAAACAACAACAACAAATCCAATGCAACAACATTATAGGTTTACAAAACAAGATAGAAATTTGGCGATGATTGTTATTGTGTATCATTACCTTTAAAAAGGTTGTTTAGATTAATGGATATAGACGTGTAAAATTGATCTAATCATGAGTATTAACTGTTCTTTTCGAATAACTAATACATTTAGTAGTATAGTTGTCTTAGCTATCTTATGTATATCTATATACAAATTTATCTCTTTTTCCTTTTTCCTTACTTCTTTCCTCCTTTCCCCTGTCCCAGTTACTTTTCCTCTTGGAGCAGTTTCTTACCCTTACACAGTATTTCTTGTAGATTTTGGATTCTATATACTTTTTCAGTTTCTTGCACTAGGAAGACAACTCGGTATTTACACATGTGAGTTTGATTTATTTCACTTATGAGTATTGTCTCAAGTTGTGTCCATTTACTTATAAAAGTCTCAATGCAATCTTTCTCAATAGCTGAGGAGCACCCCATTGCATAAAAATATCACATCTTTTTTTATCCATTCCTTGATTAATGGGCACTTGGGCTGTTTCCAAGATTTGGCTATTACAAACTGAGTTGCTATAAACATGGGTGCATATACACCACTGTGGTATGATGTTTTCAATTCTTCTAGGAAAATGCCCAGAAGTGGGATAGCTGGGTCAAATGGAATCTCTAATCCTAGCTTTTTGAGAAATCTCTACACTAATTTCCACAGTGGTTGTACCAGCCCACACTCTCACTAACAGTGGAGAAGAGTTCCTTTTTCCCCACAGTCCCTCCAGCATTTGTTATTGTTTGATTTCTTAATTTTGGTCATTCTTTCTGGAGTGAGATGAAATCTCAGTGCTGTTTTAATTTGCATTTCCTGAATGACCATTGATGATGACCATTTTGTCATATATTTATTTGCCATCTGTATTTCTTCCTCTGAGAAGTGTGTATTCATCTCAGATGCCCATTTCTGAATTGGATCCTTGAACTTTAGGGGCCTGATTTTTTAAAATTCTTTACATGTTTTAGATAGAAGTCCTTTATCTGAAGGACAATTGGCTAAGATATTTTCCCAATTTGTGGGTTTTTTTTTTCACTCTGTTGGAGATTTCCTTTAACATGTAAAACATTTTACTAAGACAGGATACCAGTTGTTGATTCTGGTAAGTATTTCCCAGGCAGTTGATTTTTGTTCATGAGCTCTCTGCCTACTCCTATGTCAAGATTTTTACCTACTTTGTCTTCCATCAGATTTAGTGTCTCTGTTTTAATATTCAGATCTTTGATCAATTTTGAGTTTAGTTTAGTGCATGGTGAGAGACATGGATCTAGTTTTATTTTATGGCATATGGAAAGCCAGATTTTCCAGCACCACTTATTTAAGAGGCTATCTTTCTTCCAATGTACATGTTTGGCCCCTTTGTCAAAGATAAGGTGGCTAAGTGTGTTTGTAGTTGTGTCTGTATCTTCTAATCTATTCCATTGATCTTCAGGTCTGTTTTGATTCCAGTATCATGCTGATTTTATCACAGTGGCTTTGTAATATAATTTCAAGTTGGGAATTGTGATGTCTCCTGCCTTATCTTTGTTGCCCAGAATTGCCTTTGATATTCTAGGTCTCTTCTGGTTCCAGATGAATTTTAGGCATGATTTCTCTAGTGCTGTGAGGTATGCAAGTGGTATTTTGATTTGGACTGCATTAAATCTGTATAACAATTTTGGTAGAATGGCCAATTTTGCAATCTTTGTTCTTCCTCTCTATGAGCAGGGAATATCTTTCCATTTTCTGAAATCCTCTTTGATTTCCTTTTTCAGAGTAATGTAATTTTCACTGCATAGATCTTTTACTTCCTTTGTTAGATTGATTCCTAAGTATTTCATTTTTTTGGATGCTATAGTGAAGGGTGTGGTTTCCCTTATTTCTCTCTCAGTGAGTTTGTCGTTTGTGTAGAAGAATGCTATTGATTTTTGAGTACTGACTTTTTATTCAACTACAATGCCAAATTTGCTTAATAACCCTAGTACTCTTTCAATGGATTTTGGCGGGTCTTCTATGTAGAGTTTCATATCATCTGCAAATAATGATAATTTAACTTTCTTTCCTATCCTTATTCCTTTTATTTTTCTCTTTTGTCTAATTTCTTTGGCTAATGTTTCCAGAACTATATTGAATAGGAGTGGTGATACTGGACATCCTTGTCTTGTTCCTGATTTTAGGTTGAAAATTTTGAGTTTTTGCCCATTTAGTAAGATGCTGGCTGTTGGTTTATGATGTATGGCTTTTATCAGGTTAAGGTAGAGATTATCTATTCTGATTTTCTGTATGGTTTTTATCATGAATCAGTGTTGGATTTTGTGGAAAACTTTTTCTGGCTCTATTGAGATAATCATGTGATTTTTGTCCTTGACTCTGTTGATATGGTGCATTACATTTATTGATTTGCATATGTTGAACCATTCCTGTATTCCTGGCATGAATCCCACTTGATCATGGTGTATAATCTTTCTGATGACTTGCTGCATTCTATTTGCCAGTTTTTTGTTGAGGATTTTTACATCTATATTCTTTAGGGAGATTGGCCTGTAATTTTCTTTTTTGGTTGGGTCTTTCTCTGGTTTTTGATATTAGGATAATACTTGCTTCCAGGAATGAGTTAGGGAGATGTTGTAGTCAGGGGTTACAAGGAGAACAACTACATATAGGACACAGTATTTAAAATACTGTTTTATGATGGTCACCCAGAGTTAAACACAAGGAAGTGCAGGAAAATCCGTCCACAACACCAAAGACCCAGAATATTCAATCAAGGGCCTGTATCCCACAGCAATGTCCTGCATGAGTCCATCTAAACACCCAAAGCACATGAGAACGCTTCCCATAAATCCAACTGGAAATCTAAGAGCCCATGATAAAGACTCACACCAGTCTATTTTACAGTTCTGTGCTGGGAAGACCAAAGATCAGTGGTGGAAACTAGAAAGTCTATGCCAGTGGAGGGAAGGAGCTGTACAGTAGGCTGAGGGTTCCACCCTGGAGCCAAGAAGTAATGCTCAAAATAAGGAGCAGGGCTGCCCTGAAAAGTACCACAGTCATCCTCAGCAGCAATGAGGTCCTGAGCTCCTCAGACAATGGACAGTCATATACAGGTCAGGAAGTCCAGAGTGGCAAGCTTCTCCAGCACACATCTTCCCCTCTGGAGCCAGGAAGTGATGCATCATATGAGGAGCAGATCTCCCCCAAGGTGAACCACAGCCACTCTCATTGGTGTGGTCCTGAGTTCCTCCAATGTTATTTTCCAAATACGTATTGAGGAAGCCAGCAGGACCAGCACCTCCAGGAGAACCATCAGTTTGAAACAGAAACTCTTAAAAGAAACCACAACACCCTGCTCTTCTTCTCCATGTCTGTATTTATGCTGGCAACATTCCTCAGGTTGGCCATTTGTACTCAGCACCATGCTGATGTAATTCAACTGGTGTTAAGTTGACCACCAGTTTTTAATCCATAACAGATTTGCTTCATTTTCAATTTCATTGAAGAGCTTGAGAAATATTGGCATTAAGTCTTCCCTAAATTTCTTGTAGAATTCAGCAATGAATCCATCAGGACCTGGGCTTTTCTTTGTCGGTAAGGTTCTAATTACAATTTCAATTTCATTAGCTGAAATTGGGTTATTCAGCAGTTTTTCATCTTCTTGATTCAGCTTTGGTAATTCATAAATTTGTAGGAATCTGCGCTAGAAACATGTTATCGAACCTATGGGAACAATGGTTTTCAAAGTAGGTATTGATGATCTTCTGTATTTCCACAGAGTCTGTAGTGATTTTACCCTTTTCGTTTCTTATTGCATGAGTTTGAGATTTTTCTTTCGTCTTTTTGATAAGGTTGGCTAGGGCTTTATCAATTTTATGTATTCTTTCAAAAATATCAATTCTTCAATTCATTAGTTCTTTTTATTGCTTTTTAGTTTCAATTGCATTAATTTATGCTCTGATCTTTATAATTTCCTCCCTTCTTTGGGCTTTGGGCTTGACTTGCTCTTCTTTTTTTAGAAGTTTGAGGTGCAGCATTAGGTTGTTTCCATGTATTCTTTCCATTTTTCCGAGGTGAGAGTCTAGTGCTATAAATTTCCCGCTGAGAACTGCTTTCATTGTGTCCCACAGGTTCTGGTAATTTTTATTTGCATTTTTGTTCCATTGTAGATATTGTTTAATTTCTTCTTTAATTTCTTTTGTGACCCATTGATTGTTTAGGAGAGTGTTATTTAGTTTTCATGTTTTTATGGGGTTCTTGTGGGGTTTTTTGTCATTAGTTTCCAAGTTTATTGTGCTATGGTCAGATAATTTGCATGGAATTATTTCAACTTCTTTGCATTTACTTAAGCATGTTCTGTGGGCTAGTATATGATCTATTTTAGAGAATGACCCATGTGTAGAGGAGAAGAATGTGTATTCTGATGTTGTTGGGTGGAACACGCAGTACACATTTACTAGGTTCATTGGTTCACAAGTTTGATTGAGTTCTGTTATTTTTTTGCTGATTTTTGGTTTGGTTGATCTGTCTCTTTGTGAAGACGTGGTGCTAAGTTCCCCCGTTATGACTGTATTATTGTTTATTTGGTTTTGCATGTCTATTAAGATTTGTACTACATAGTTGGGTGCTCCCATATTTGATACATATATATTTATGATCATAATCTCTTCCCTTGAAGTTTTCCCCTAACGAGTATGTAGTGACTTTCTTTATCTCTTTTGATCATTCTTGGTTTTAAGTGCACATTTTCTGCAAACAAAATAGCTATCCCTGCTTTGTTCTGGATTCCTGTTGCATGGAGTATTGTTTTCCAGCCTTTGATTTTAGTCTGTGAATTTTCTTTTGAGTTAAATGTGTTTCTTGTACACAGCATAATGTTGGATTTTGTTTCTTAACCCAATCTGTCAGTCTGTTTCTTTTTATTGGTGAGTTGAGGCCAATTACATTGATTGATATAACTGATATGTACTGACATCACTATCATGTTATAGTTTTGTTGTTGGTTTTCTATATTTCTGTTTAATTGTTTGCACTGCTTAGTTGTTTCCTTTTGCTGTTGTTCTTAGGACTGCAGTTATCTTTGTCTCTTTATAGTACTCTTTGTAGTGTTGGTTTGGTGGCCATAAATTTCTTCAGTTGTTCTTTGTCATGGAAGGATCTCATTTCTCCATCAGTTTTTAAAGTTGGTTTTGCAGGATACACCAATCTGGGTTGAAAGTTGTTTTCTTTCAGGATTTGAAATACTTTACTCAAAGCTCTTCTTGACTTGAAGGTTGTGTTGAGAAGGCTGCCATAATTCTGATAGACTTTCCTTCATAGGTGATGTGTTTGTTTTCTCTGACAGCTTTTAGTATTCTGTTCTTGTGCTGAATTTCTGGGTGAAGATTTATTTTGGTTATGGTTAATTGGGGTTCTGCATGCCTCACTTATGTAAATATCAGATTCTCTTCCCATGTCTGGAAAATTTTCTTCTATTATTTCTGCAAATAGTCTTTGCAGGTCATTTGCATGGATCCCTGCTTCTTTGTTGACACCTATCAATCTGATATTGTTTCTCTTGTCATCATCTTACAGCTGTTGAATTCTTTTTTCCTGGTTCCTTGTTATTTTTAAAAGATGTTTTCTTTTGTGTTGCTAAGCTTCCATGCTGTCTTCAAGGTCTGTGAGTCTATCTTCAGCTTCATTCAAGTGGTTTTGCCAGCTTTCAATGGAATTTTTAATTTCCTGAATATCCCTTTGCATCTGTTTCGTGAATTCTAATTCTGTCTTATATTGTTCATTCAAAATTTCCATTACTTTCTTATGTTCTTCTATTTTTTATCTTGATCTTCTTTAGATACACACAGCATTTCTTTCATAGTGTTTGTCATTTCATATTTTGCCTGAGAGATTATTTCTGATCTTATTTCCTCTACAGCTTCATAGAGTTGTTTCTTTACTTCAATTGCTATCATTTCAGGAAGTTCAGTTGCATGATTTCCAAAGTCTTCCTTTTCAGTGTCTCTTGGGTTTTTTCTCAGTTGGCTGGAGGACTGTGACTGCATCTTGCTCTTTCGTGTTGTCATTTTCCTCTGGGAACTGTGCGGTTGATAGGGCAGCCTCCCAATGGGTTGCACTGGAATGCTGCACTGGGTACAGCTTCAATCCCCATGGCTAGCTGGGGCACACCCCCAAACTATGGCACCAGATCCTTGTGCTCTGTGACCTGTGAGCCTGGCCATGTGTTCCCCTGATGTACTTAGTTGGGTTACTCTGGGACACTGGGCTGGATAAAGCTTGTATCCCCCTGCAGTTAGCAGGAGAACACCCCTGGAGCTTGTCTCTGGGGTCTAGAACCTGGCTGCATAGAGTTCAGAACCTCTGCAACCCAGGTAGCTAGAAGAGATGCATCCCCATGGTGTGGTGCTGGGGCCTTGTGCCTAGCTGGGTAGAATTCAGAATCTCCAGGACCCAAGCAGCTAGATGGAGCACAACCTGGAGTGTGGTACCACCAGGAACTTGCATCTAGCAGTTCAGATGATGGAGCACAGGGCTAGCCAGACTGCACTCCCATGTTGGGGCCTTGCCCCTGACTGGGTGGAGTTCACAACCTCCAGGACTTGCAATGTAGCCACACACCACAGTTATGGAGCTGGGACCTTGTCCACCATTAGGCAGAGCTCAAATTCTCCAAGACCTTTTGGCCATGCTGGCCACTCCCTGATGATGGGCTCTGAGCTGGGCTGAGCTCAGTACCTCTGTGTCCTGTGAGGCTGGCTGGGCATTCCCCTGATGGATTGTGCTGGGACACTGGGCTGGGCAGCGCTTGGATCCTCTGTGCAGCTAGTGAGGACTCACTCCTGAAGTGTGGCACTGGGGCCTTATGCCTTGCTGGGTGGGGTTCACAATCTCCAGAGCCCAGGTGGCTAGGTGGAGCACGCCCAGGAATGCGACACCACCAGGACCTTGTTTGGGTGTTGTACCCTTGATTACATTCTTCAGAAATCAAATGTGTATTTATATGTTTCAAAAATTATTTTTAGATTTTAGTGTGGAGAATAACACTCAGAATTGCATCTTTTTTGTCCATGTATCACTTGCATTTAAACTTCCTTTATTTTTCCCTTTATTACTGTTGATGTCTTGCTCTGGTAAACATGGCTAGCAAATCTGCACATAAATAAAATAAATATTTGATAATCACTGAAATATTGACAGCATTGGGTTGTGTTTTCAAAACATATTGGTGCAATACAACACAGATGACTCACTTCATCTGCTTTCATTCCTCAGCTTCAGTAATAGCAATCAGTTTCTGCAGGTGGAAATGCCTTTTAGTTTGCATAATTTTGTACTACAATATTGTACCATACTGAAATATGATGAAACTTTTGTTTAAGACAAATAGGTGATAAAATGCTTTACAAAGTTTGTTTTTTCCAATGTTGTCATAATGCTTTGTTAGAGAAACAAATAATGAGAAACATCATCATTAACTCTCAAAGAAACACTATAAGGTTAACATGTTTGCTTTTACTATGATATACTATATATGATTTGACATTATAGCAGTAACAAAAGCAACTGAAAACTAAAGTAGTGGTTTTCCTTAATTCCCATTCAGAACACAAAATGAACAAAATAGAAACTTGAACAGGAGCTTTGCTGAAATTGCTTACTTTGTTCTCAAATTAATTTTCCAGATCTGCTTTGAAAATGACTAACAGGATAAGATTGAATATGTAGGGTTTCATAATATTCTTTGCAAATATCCCTCTAATGCATTTCTGGCTAAGATATATAGAGTTAGAAGTATCTGTTCTCATTTTCAGATTCACAGTATAGAATTATATTTTTCATTATTTTTCAGAATTCTGAATTTTTACCTCAAGGTGAAATGGACAAAAAAGTCAAATAAGCATTTGATAACAAATATTACTGGCATGATAGAGATAATTAAAGTAAACAAACTTTTAAAAATAAATGAATGATTATCTACACTGTTACTTCTGGGAGTTGGTGAATAAATATCTTAGCAGTATTGTTTGCCTATGATCTGTGGAATAGCTTTTGTGCTTGTTTTGCATGTTGCAAGAATTCCCATGGGATTAAATTCTACTCATTCTAGGCATTTGCTGGACTGATAGCACAAACTTCACTTGTTCTCACATCTTGTCTTTATTCTCCCACTGTGCTAGTTGTCTACCAGTTTTTCTTAAATCTCATCTCAGGATCTCCTTCAAGAAAATCTTAACTAAAACAAATGATAAGAAGAAGTTAAAAAAATGAAGAACATATAAAATTGATGGCTGTGTAAAAGGTGAAGAGAAAAAAAGAAATAATTCAAGAAATTCAGTATAACAGGAGATCAAGAGGTGGTCTGTGGTAAGAGGTGAAAGAAAATTCAGATGTAACCTTAAACATCATATGCTTATATTTCATATTAAGGAGTTTGGATTTTATCAGAAAGGCAATGAGTAATTTTAATTAGAAAAGATATATGTTAAGCTTGTACTTTATAAAATATGAAAAATATTGATATGTTTGGGGTTATTAAAACTCAGAAAACACTTCCACAGTCCCTTTTCTTATTGTGTTACACTTTCTTATTTTTTTACTAATCACAAGTACAATATATTTCTTCTTTCTCTGCATTTTCTGGTATTTCATTATGACATATTCAATCTCTGATTAGTTAACCAATGTACCCCTTTTTGTTCAATTCAATACAGAAAAAAATAAGGATCATTTATCTATAATTTGTAGAATGCACTTGCTTTTACTTAAAAATAATATACCATATCAACATGTGCAAGTATTTGGAAATTTCCCATACATCCTTAGTTTTGTGATTATTGAAAAACATTTTAAATATAACTAAAAACATGATGGAATTGACAGAAAGCACATTTTTATTTACTTACTTGTTCATTTGTTGTCTTTTTTGAGAGAGGGTCTCACTATGTAGTTCAGACTGGTCTTGAGCTCACTTTGTAGCCTAGGCTGGTCTCAGACTCTCAGCAATTCTCCTATCTCAGCCTCCTAAGTGCTGGGATTACAGGCATGCGCCACTATGCCTGACTGAAAGGACATTTTTACATGAATTTTACTGTAGTTCAATGATTTTAGGTAAAGAAATTACAGTTTCAATTCAGCACAATACTGCAAACCTATAGAAAGGTAATGAAAAAATGAACTAGAACTTGATCTCAGCTAAAATGTTACAACAGTGTATGAGGGATTATATAAATTTTAAAACTTTAAAGTGAGAAAAGTAAAAAAGAAAGTTATCAAAAAATGTTGGGTTGAATTTGACTTTGAGGTAGAGGGAAGGGTGCATACTGTAAGGAGTCAAAAACCAAAGCAGTCTTCTCTTGTTGTCTAGAGGATGAACACAGAGATCTTCCCCAAAGGCACATGGTCACTCTGCCAGAACTCTGCATTGCGTGCCAACTGAAGCTTAAAACTGAGGTGAGGGCCATGAACACCCAACTCGGTGCCTGAAGTTTTGTGTTTTTCAAATCTAGAATTCTTTTTCTATATTATTAAGCTGTTAAATCAAATGAGATTTTGTTTGTTTTCAAATTTATTACTGGCTGTTGTGTAATTCACTTGCCATAACTAGGAATCTCATTGCCCATTAACTCCCGCAGATATGATTTTTAAATCCACCTCACTTACCCAATGCCACTTGGCCTTGGGCAAGGACTTTCTTCTGGCAAACCAGAGAAGATAATTTTAACTTCAGTTTTTCAGAAGTGTTTCCTTTAGTGTGGGAGAGCAGGGAATTCAGCATTTCTAGTGGATAAATTATCTCTGCCAATAAATCAAAAAGGAAAAAAGTTCAGGATTCGAGCCTGGTTTAGAAATGTCTCTGAACAAGAGGGCACCATCTACTGGAAGTTCATAAAATTAATAGAGTAGAAATCTTCAAATGAAGAAAACTTCCGGTAGTATAAATTATTCTCAGATTATTTAAAAAGATGGAATGAGGCAGAGATATATACATTTCACTGACAGTGACAAATATTTCACATCCATTGATGATAAGGAAAATAGATTAGGAATTATGTGTGTATACTTTGGATGGGCCAAGGTTTCTGAGAATATTCATTTTTACTGTAAATTCTCACAGAAATACATGTACCACAGATTGTATATGTTTTTAAATAATCAAATTGTCATAATAAACCATCCTAAATGATTTTTCTTACTTGTATTTTCTATAAGCCTAGTGGTACCATAAATGGGCTCCTAAAAACGTCTATAAATAAAACAGTTAAAATAATGATTCAGCAAATATTTACTGAATTCTTGTTGCATGCCAGATTCTGTTAATAATGAAGCAATAGGAGAGGAAGAGCAGAAGAAGGAGGAGGAGGCGGTGGAGGAGAAGGAGAAGAGCAACAACAACAACAACAAGAGGGAGAGGGAGAGGGAGAGAAGAGGGGGAATGGGAGGAGGAGGCGCAAGAGTAGGAGAAATAAGGCAAGGGGGAAGGGCAAGAGGAAGAGGAAGAAAAACGAGGAGGAGGAAGAGGAGAGGGATGGTGGAGGGGAAGAAAAAGAGAAAAGGATGAAGAAAAAGCTTATTCATACAGAGGTTTTGCTCCAGTGCACAGGGTGATTAAGGATACTCATGGTATCAAACACAGACATTCCCTTACCAAAGATGGAGTGATTCAATGTTGAGTTCTCAAACACTGAGAAGCCTAAAGCTCCCAATATGTTCTAGTGAAGGTAGTCTTTGGTAGACTGATTATATTAGGTCCATTCATCAAGAGAAGTGCATAGTTAACAACAGGTATTTATTTCTATTTGGTGTGCTGCTTCTGTCTTGTCCTCGCTAGAAGTAATCATTGAGTTATAGCTTACAAAACAGAGCATCCAAATTTATTTCACAGTGTGAAGTAAAAAGCTAATCACCTAGAAATTAACTGGTTTTAGTGGCACTTGGTTATCTAATACACAATCAAATTGCTCTTAAAAATTAGCTATTGTTAGAACAGAGACAAATATCTCATGAAGCTTTATAACATACAATATATGATTTGAGGCAGAGTATGTAAGATATAATTTGTTTTAAATCCAGAAAGCAAGATTGAAGGTACATCTCAATTTTGAGACTTACATATGTGCCCAAAAGAGGAAGAATTCAGTGGATTCGAAAACAGTTACACGGAACTGTTAGATCACTAAAATTACACTAAGGCAAATCTGTATTTCTTGTGCCAGTAGTAATAAGATATCAATATGTGATTTTATGATAGATGGGAAATATTTTACCAAAGAAGAATAATGTTAAAGCTTCATTGTTAATTTCGGAATGAAAATGGGTGGATGTCAACTAAAGTATTCTTTGGAATATTTCACTTTGTGGTTATCTGCCTTTAATTGAACAAATATTATAATTTGAATATCAGCTCTCACTAATTGATTTTTCACCATTCACAATTTACATGTTGACTCCGACTATATCAATATAAGTAACTTACACATCACCATATTTCATTTTTACTCTTGAATTCATCCATCTATCCATTCATTCATCTTTTTCACAGAACTATTTTTAAATTATTACCAAGCTCAGGAAAGTATATAAATACACTTATGTCTCCAATAAACTTACAAAGTTTAGTGGTGAGATGGGTGAGCTAGAAAATTAAGAACAAAATGTGGTAAGCTGTACATGAGAGGATGACCTTAGTAGGTATGACTGATGGGTGGCATCCAGCACTGGAAGACACCATTATGATGAAATGAACTTCAGCTGTGTTGAAAACTTTTTTGAGTAGAGCATATAAAAATCATTATAGAAGACTTGCATTTAGGGTAAACATAAGCCCAAGTCTCTGAAGAGAAGAGAGTATGGTATTACCTGAAGATTTTGGAAACATACATTGGCTAAAGGGAGGGTGATCCAGATAATATGAAATTCATTAATGAACACCTATGTATACATGACAAAATATATAAATGGACCAAGGAGAAGCATACAGTTTCTTAAGATAGTCTTTCTGTATTCACTATCATTCTACTGAATTAATGCTGTACAGTATCTTCAGAAAAACCCACTATGGCACATAAGTATTTCATATAAAGCCATATAAAGATAGAAGAAGACATTAATGTGTGCTAGTCATTCAGAAACAATATTGCCCATTTAAAAATCTTATTCTTATACCAGAAATGAAGAGATAGAGTAAAGGAGACAGACAGACAGCAGGTAGTTTGGGGGAGAGAAAAGAAGACAGTGGAGAAAGTAGGATGTTCCCAAAGGTCATAAATGTATAGCAATGGGGAAATGAATGTTTGGAAAGTGGATAAAAGGGAAAAAATAAGACAAAATTACTATCTTTAAATTTCTTTGATTTTAGCCCCATTGTGACAAGTACTTTATAATGGATTTTTATTTTAGCATTTTACTTTCCCAGAATTAATGTATCAAAAGCTTCCTACAATAACATACACAAGAAATGAGAGCCTTTGTACTAATTTTAAAAAAGTGTAATAATCTACATAATATTCTAGCACCTTACAACTTCACAATTTCATTTTATGAGAACATTTTATTTTCTTCAAATGCCTTTATAAATACTCTTAATGTCCTGCTTACTGATTCAAAAATGCATAAGTTGATAAATTTTCATTTCAATTTGAGACTGTTGTAAGTTTCAGGGCCTAAATTCATTGTTTCCTCTCACTACATCAGTGCTTGTAACTATTATTAACTGATGTCAGATTCTTAAGAGAGAAAGAAAACATTTAGTTACAAGGAGTAATTCGATTTCTCTTTAAAAATCACATAGTAATCCTTGAATAAATTAAATTTGAAGTCTTATAATTTCCACATTATCTATTGTAAACTGGTAAGCTGATTTAGTGACCCAATTAATGTTCCAGTTTCTTTCTGAGATGCTACTATGCCCCCCGTATAGGGAATGTTTCTTTTTATCTTTACCAACTGGCTTTAGTCATAAACTGACATTACTTTTGCTATGCGTGTGATTAGTTTAAGAAATGCTGCCTCCTGTAATAAAGAGACCCCCAACACATTTGCTTCAAACAAAGTTGAAGTTTATTTTGTTTTCCTTATATAACAATTTGAAAGGGGTGTTTAGGACAAGTAAGCAGGTTTTCTACATGCATGATTCATGGGTCTGTGACTCTCTGAAAATTATTAGAAGCATAGAGAGATAATCAAAGAAATTTCCCCTGGTAGAGAAGGTGTTTTGCAAACCTTGCCCGGCAGCATTTTATTGTTGCTGACAGTGACTTCTTTGGGTCTACAGTTTTTCTTTCTCCAAATAAAAGTCCTAATTGCATTTTGTTGTCCCTGTATCACAAGTGCACACTGAGGATCTGAAAGAAGAGTGCGGTGTGGACTGGAAATAGGAGGATGACTGCACGTAGCAAGTTTCTTAATCCAGATCAAGAAAACTGTATTCAGGCCAGATAGACAGACTGACAAAACTGCAAATTTTGATGAATTTTATTCTCAAACTCAGTGGGATTTTATGTAGTGTCATTTGGTGAAAGGATGAGTTTTCTGTTTGTGGAGAGAAAAATTTACACAGATGTTTGTGACAAATTAGGCAGAGATTGCTAACTCTCCAACAATATTAGTGCTTTTCTAATCTTTCTGAGCCACATCTATTTCCCATTCTTCCTGCATTATATGGTCAGGATATAGCCAGGAAAATGAAGACAGTGTATGTGCACTTGTTTTGCCTAAAGCTTTGAAAACTACATGAAAGATCGTAGTTTCCTGAAAAGTAGTGTGAAAGAAAGTGCTCCATCCATAGCAACATCAATGAAACCATTCAGTGACTAAAAAACTAATTTTGTTGTATTATATCATAAACATTTGGAGACACATGAATGTCAACTTACTTCAGTTATTAAATACAAATAATAGACATGAAATTGAGATTGTAAAATATTGCAGAGCCTATTACCTGTAGAATAGGTAGGAATTGGGCTAAGAATTAGGGTGAAAGTTGGAAAGAAAAAAGATCTTTTTCACTTTTCTTTAGGGAGTTCCATTAGTTAATTTATATAACAATACCTGTAATATGGCCATTGATCATTTCTGATTTGAGGACTGTTTATCTCTAATTGTCTCTTCCTAACTCGTGCTCTTAGTAGCTATTTCCAACCATCATGTTTTTTTGTTCATTCCATTGCTGTGACATGATTTCCTCTTCCTCTGTCCCAATATTGGAAGTTTTTAAGAAATTTTCTTTATCTGAAATGCATTTTCTTTTTCCATACACTGGGGAGTAAACACAAAGTTTGTGCATGCTAGGTAAGTACTCTACCACTGAATATTACCTCCAGGCTAAAATGAAATATTTTAATTTGTCCAAATACCAATGAAACTTCAGACTTTAACCTAATGTGAGTTCCTCCAGGAATATCCTATTACGCCTCATATTAAGGCATACATCAATGTATTTGATATCACAATGAGGGCTCTGCATTCTTATACTTACTCAGTGCTACCCAACTCTTGCTTTCTGTACTTACGGACTCTTACATTTCAGAGTGTTAGAGGTTAGACATCATTGTGCGATATGTTAGTGAGCTGAAACAGACATGGTAACCCTTCCCTTAAAGCTAAAAGCAATGAAGATTATATAGTAAATTAAACATATTAAGGAATTCCATTAGACAAAGCCATTTTGTTTTGTTTTAATAAAAATGACAGAAATAAACAGTAGAGCTGTATCTCATTAATTATTACCAGTTACTCTTTTTTTATTTTTATTTTTCAATACTGAGGTTTAGACCCTTAGCTTTTTATTTATTTATTTATTTTTATTTTGAGACAGGGTTTTACAAAATTGTTAAGTTGCCCAGGTTGGGCTAGAATTTGCAATCTCTTGCCTCAGCCTCCCAGAGTACTGAGATTACCGGCCTGTGCCACCACATCCAGCATTACCAGCTACTCTTCACTGAATAAATTGCCAAGAAAATAAGAAACAAGGACTTACTTCTGTGCAAGGCAGTCTCATTCAAATCTTTATGTATCTTGGATTCCATACCTGTCTATAGATTTCTTCATTTTATGTTGCAGTGAAGACTAACTCAAAAGTGAAATCATCAGGCACCCATAAAGCTAAAAGATTGATCTGAAAACCAGTTATTAACACTTTCTTTTCACCGTGACAAACTGATGATACAAAAGAAGACCTTGGTGTTGGTGGTAGGGGTGGAAAATGGTCACACTATATAATTCTGGAGAATAGAAGGGCCTAAGCGACAAAGACAGATTAAGTGGAACCAGAGAAGACTGAAGAGATAACCCTTATTTAAGATCATAAAAGTCTTCCATTATGTGAGGGAATCAACTTCATGAAAACCAGGAACTCTTTCAAAGACTTAAATGTGTGTGAGTTTAATGATAAGAGTTTATTTTGAAAACAATAAATTCAGATGCCATATATGCATTTATGTAAAAGGAGAAAGTGCCATGATCTGGAAACTGCCTAAGCAAATATTGTTAGTTATTTCGTTGTTAAAGCCAAAGTGATGGGTGTAATAAGGGATGTGGCCATAGGGAAATATGAATAAGTTTAGAAAGTATTTAAAAGACAAATTAGCAGAAGTTTCTAAGAGATCAAATACTGCAATGAGAGAGGTATACGCTAGGAATTACTTCAAGCTGAATATTTTGTAAATTCTGTTTCAGAGAGCATGAGAAAACCCATGTTACGATGAAGGTCATCATTTCTGCCTTGTGTTTGTCTAATTTGAAGTGCTTGAAGAATCTGAGTATAAATATCCATTAGGAAGAGGGTACACAATTCTGGAATTCAGGGGAGATTTGTGGGATGAGGCTATAGCTGTGGAAGTCCTGAACCTATCCACAGTAATTGAAGCCAGGGCCACTAATGAAATAGCCTAACGGGGTCTAAACAAGAGGAAAATGTGGATTACATGTAATTAAGTCTTGCAGATCCCCAGCATGCACTGGCCAGAAAAGAGACAATGAAGCTGCAAAGAAATCTTTCATGTAATGGCACATTGTTATAGTTTTTGTCTAGCTCCCCTCAGTCTCCTCTCCCAACCCCATCCCTCAGCCTCCTGTATTCAAAGGTGAGGCTTTTAGGTGATTGCATTAAGCCAGTTTCAGCTGACTTGCTATTCAGAGGTTGGAAGAGGTGGACCATTGAGGAATGGCCTGAAAGGGTTTAGCTCCCTCCCAGTCTCTTCTCTAATCTATCTGTTTTCCTGCACCTATGCCTTAAGCAATTCCTCTTCTTACCATGCTCATGTGTTTGGCAGTACTTCCTTGGAGCCAGCTAACTGTGGACTGAATTCTCTGAAAACTGTGAGCCAAAATAAACCTTTTAAATTGTTGGTACCAGGTATTGTGTCTCAGCAACAAGAGAAGTAACTAAGAGAACAATGAAGAATGTGCAAATTTGGAGAGTGAGGTATGTTAGTATCCAAAAGATGAGTGAGTTGTACAAAAGGTGTTGACGCCCGAGTAAATGAATTTAACGACAGAAGTTATTACCAGGCTTAATTGCAGTGGAGTGATGAATCCAAAACCAGATTTAACCTAGAGCCCCAGAGAAAGGAAAATGATGACATAGTCACAGTAAGTATAGTTGACTCTTCAGAGTAGTTTGGTTTTAAAAGAAATAGCTTGCTAGCTGGAAGAATATGAGAGGAAAACAATCATTTTTTTAACACTTAAGATAATTGGTAATGTGGGTTGTAGAATAGGCAGGAGAGTCCAAAGTGACTAGAAGTAATTGAAAAGACTAAGAACAAGTTTCCATCTGATTACAAACAAGACTGAATGGCCACAGGCAGAATTTTCCCTCCCCGCTTTGATTTGTTAGCAGAGCTGTTTCAGGTGAAGGAAGTCAGTCTCTAGAGATAAGGCTTTTGGATGGTCTCATCATTCCTCGTAGCTAAATTGAAAGCCCTGAGTATTCACAATCTTTAGTACTGTTTTCTAATATGGGGATTCCTTTAATGATCCATTTCTGCACCCAACTACTTCCTAA
Source organism: Dasyprocta punctata (assembly GCA_004363535.1). NCBI lineage: Eukaryota > Metazoa > Chordata > Mammalia > Rodentia > Dasyproctidae > Dasyprocta > Dasyprocta punctata. Next base: position 34,695 of record RJWM01011570.1, on the reverse strand, counting down.
GACAAGTTACAAATATGAAAGCAAGGAGTGTGGATAACGGAGAGTCTAGTTCTTTCATCGAGAACCCCTCCTCTAGTTTTGCATCCCATGTCTGGCCCACTGACAGAAGCAGCACATGTAAAACATCTATGCCCAGCCTATGCTATGGAAAAAATGAAAGTTTACTAGAATACACGTGTTCTTCTACTTCTCTGCTCAGAAGTGATCTCTCACCCACTAATAAATCCTGCTGTGCTTATATTGCTGGCGTTGTGTCTCTGTGACCCTCTTACAGGACACTAACATGATCTAGTTACAGCAAACAAAATAACTTTCAGCCAGCTTTACATATAGTTATATTCGCTCTACATTCATCAAATAAATTTTGAATCCCCATAAAGCATCTCAAGAACATATCTTCATCTTATAACAACCACGCATACATGTCTAAATCTCATAAATTCTTCATCTTTTTGAGGAATAAGAAAGTGAAGAATCTTTATGTTTTTTAAACCAAGAAACAACAAACGATCAGTCTTTTTTCTCTCCTATGGGCAGGCATATAAATTATCCACAGGTAAAAAAATTCTACTTACCATAGAGCTGCTGAACCAGGTGTACAGCATAATTTATGTAGCTTTACCAAGTTTATATGCAAGTGAAAGTTTCATCTATGTTAAATATTTCCTTATTACATGTCAGCAAAATCATGTGTCTCAGTTTGTTCAGGATGCTATAAAAGTGCTTTTAGACTGGATAATTTCTAAATGACAGAAATTTATTTCTCATAGGTCTGGGAAATTGAGAAGGCCAAGATTAAGGTGCTAGTAGAGTCACTGTCAGATGAGGGTTCTTTTTCTCACTGATGATGTCCTTACATACAGAAGGAAACAAATTCCCTCAGGGCCCTTACACAATCACACTAACTTCATTCCTGAGGGCAGGCCTCTTGTGATCTAATCCTCCTCCTAAAGATCTTCCCATTTAATTGTATCACATGACAGGAGTAGATTCCAACGTATTAATTGGGAGGCAACACAGACACTTAGAGCACAGCTTCATCTCAGTTTTGTCTGCTTCTGAAATTGGTTACTATTAACAAACATATATAAAAATTCATCAACATTCATTAAAGCATAAAGAATATACCAGATTTTTTGTATGCTATTCAAAGATCTAGAAAGCATCTACATCTTTGGTATAATATATGATAACATTTTGTGTCAAAAATTATTGAAAGTTATTGTTTTCACAACAATAACCATTAAGAGTAGATAACATGAATTTATTTGTTATGTTCCAGATATTCAAAAATAAGGAATGAAATATCATCCTTTGATCAAATGCCAACTATAATTTGAGGATTTGTTATGAAAGCTGTTAATTGGTATATGATCAGACAGAAATTGCTTTTAAAGTAATCTCTGACATTTTTGTCATAAATCATCATGTCATATTCAGCTCCATCATGATAGTTTATAAGAAAAGAACATAAACATGACATAATTTGTCAATAAAATCCAAAGCAGTGGAATATCATTTGATATAGAATAAGATGAAAAAAGGAAAAAAACTAACACCTTTAGACTTCAAATTGATTGGCAATTGCTTTAAGAACATAACTTGACTTTTCTGTGATAACTAAAGCATTCTTTTTTATTTTTTATTTTTATTTTTTATTTATTTATTTATTTTTGCAGCACCGGGGATTGAACTCACAACCTCACACCTGCCAGGGTAGGCGCTTAAGCCACTGAGCCAAACTGCCAGTCTTGGTTTCTTGAGGCAGGGTCACACTGTGTAACTCAGGCCAGCCTTGCGCTGGCGTTGTAGCCCAAGCAGGCCTCGAACTCACAATGCTTTGCCTACCTCAACCTCCTGAGTGCTGGGATTAAAGGCGTGCGCCACCACGCCCGGCTAACTAAAGCATTCTTAATGTTGAAATAAGTACAAATATTTTTAACTAAACTTTTCCTGCAATGGAAATGATCTTTCATTCAATGAAAAAGATAATGTTTTACCCCCTCAAACTAAGAAAATGTAATGACATTTTATAAATAAGGTATCAATATAAAACATGGAAAATATAGTGTCTATAAAAGCAAAATATTTTATGGCAAATATATGATGATAGAAAATGTCTTTACAAAAAATTTTTGTTCTGATTTTATAGAGCTTGGAGGTGCTGGGACATCAGGATGTTACACTGAATTACGGAATTATTTCTATTCTTTACCAAGCAGAATGCAAAATGTTGTATATTTTAGTTACTCATTCAGCTTTACAGATACATTGTTCTTTTTTTTCCTGTAATTTTAATATGGAACTAACCCCACACGGTATAAAGAATACTAGATCATGATTACTCCAGATGTTTGATGCAGTATGTAAAACCGGTCACATGAAGTACAAGAAAAGTTATTTTTAAAAGAATATTTGAGTGTATAACTCCTATTCACCTATTTTTTCAGACTACACACAGACTTCTATATAAATTATTAAGGCTTCTTCCATAGATGAAAGCTTTTTGTAATTTGTAGAGACCATTTTCTTATCAACTTGGTAGTCTCTCTCATGGCTGTTTCATTATTAGGCAAACCAATTAAGTGTGCTCAGAGTAAGCCACATATGCTAAGTACACAATTTGTATAAAATTCTATTCCGTTCATTACTTTATACTAGTGATTTTTCCCCCTGACTTGGAGAAGTGGGTTCATTTCTTTTAATAAGAATTTTGTGTTAAAAATGGCATGTTGAAATGCCTGACATGAGAATTCTCAAACTGTCTTAACTAGATTTTGGCATTTAATAAGCTGTAAACTGCTGAAGCTATTTGCAGATGAAGTCTCATTTTTGTCCATCAGCAGGGGGCTGGAAGCATAATTAATTGAGTGAAAGTTAAAAGACGGACAGCATGGTTACATTTATGCAAATACTGCAGGAGAACATCTAACGGAAGAGAAAAACCGCTTGCTACCGATTGGTTTGGTTTTGGACCCAAATCCACAGGGTCCATTTAAACACTGCAGATTGTGCATCTGACAATTAAGACTTATACTGTTTTTTAATCCTAGCTGTGATTGTAGGAATAGTAGGCAAAAAGTTGAAGTCCAGGGAGACAATTCTATTTCAGCTCTCATCTCTTTTACCGCTCATGAATGTTAAAATATACTTGGAAAAAATAAAAAATCAAATGATGCATGTGTGTGCAACCATATGCCAGATCTGCTGTTTGTTTCTTTTATTCATATCCCAGGCATATGTACCCTTGCACACCAAAGGTTCCATTTAATTAAAGTTAGTTAAAAGCTTAGACCGCAGAGATCAGGACAGCTGCTTGAGATATTAACCTGGGCGCTGTTTGGGGACGGCATCCAGTCTTTGCTGCGATTCTGCCTTCTATTACATATTTTGGTGAGGTTTTTCCCAGAAGCAGTTTGCCTCAGAAGACTGCTGACTTTTCCTGAAATGGTTGAGAAATGTTAACTCCCCTGATGATCATAGGAAATTTCAATTGAGATTGTGCATATTCCTCATTTGTATGTTTTTCTTTCTCACTGTAAGGATCTGCATGACTACATTAGTGATTGATTTTTGACTGTTCCCCTTTCATATGTGTTTGAGTTTTTGGCTATTCAGGAAGATACTGCTTCCCAGGGAGAAATTTCTTAAGTACATCTTTTGTTTTTACTCTTTATACTTCTGTTCTTAGGGTAGGACTAATTGAAGGTTTAATTCTAATTTACTTTATCAAAAAGATGCTGCAAGAGAATTTATACATATTAGCCAAACAAGAAAAAACTCTGTGTGTGTGTGTTTGTGTGTGCACGTGTGTGTGCCATCTAAATTTGTGTGTGCCTTTGTTGGAAGTTGGAAAGATACAACTTTGAGAACTGTCAAAAATACTCTTAACTTTAATCACGAACATCACTAACACTATTTGAAGTTTTATGAAAGAGACTTAATCCTGAAAATACTTGGAATACAATATTTTAGATGCTTTCAAGGAAATGATACAGATTTTAATACAAAAAATAGAACAAAATCAAGACAAAAACAAACAAACAATTAAAATTCATGGTATGTTCTCAGTGAAGGGTTGTAAAATGTTTGTTAAATAATCTAAACTCAAAAGTTTATAAACATTGAAACATGAGACAATAGCACATTAAGTTAAACTAAATGTATTTACATGGAGACTTTTCTGAATTAACTGAACTTCCATATTAGGCAGAATGTATGAAATTCTCCTTATTGTAAAACGTGATTTTTTTTCTTTTTGCACCAGGAATCGAACTCTCAACCTCGGGGTTGCAAGGCAGATGCTGTGCCACTGAGCTGTATCACTGTCCTTAAAGTGTATTACTTTATAACTCAGTGTTTCCTCCTTTCCAGTCAAAACATTAAGCTATAGTGAAGGTATGTTCATCTTACCCAGAGAAAATAGCCATCATTAAAAAATCATATGATAACAAATGCTGGCAAGGCTGAAGGAAAAAGGAACCCTTCTACACTGTTGGTAGGAATTTAAGAATATGACCGCTATGGAAATCAGGATGGAGATTCCTCAAAAACTAAAACAAGAAATTGTATTTGACTCAGCTATTCTTCTTCTAGATATTTTCCCAAAGAAGTTAAAAGACATCATATTACATGCAGTATATTACGGTTTAAATCTAGATGTTCCCTTCAAAACTTCATGGACTAATCTATGGATAAGTTTATACCTAAAAATGATGTTGGGGGGAGAAGTCTTGTCAGAGGAAGTGAGTCTCTGGAGGAGTGAACTGGAAAGATCTGTCTCCTTTCTGCCACCTGTGATTGGTCTCTGTTGCCTGCCTGCCATACCATGAGCTTCTCTACTTTGCTCTTTTGCTGTGCCACCTTGCCTTGGGGCCAGCTGAAACCTCTACAAAATGTAAGCCAAAATAAATTCTTCCTTTTTTAAATTGTGGGTGGCAGATATTGGGTTCCAATTGTGAGAAAGTGACTAAGACACAGTGGTACATGAATACCCATCCATGGTAACACAACTTGTAATAGCTAAATCTGGGTGGCAGCCTGCGTGCCCTTCAACAGATGAATGGATAAAGAAAATCTGATATTTACACACAATAGAAAACGGAAGCACCTAGAGACCATAATGTTAAGTGAAACAGCTTCAGCACATAAGCTTAAATATCAGGTGGTTTCTGCTATACAAGAAACCCAAGGGAATCAAGAGATGGAGGAAAGAAGGGAAGGGAAAGGGAGTGAAGAAAGCAATTAAGAAGTGTTATGTTCATGTCCCCACTACACATAAGGAATATAAACATTGTGCACTGCAAATATATATTATAAAAATAAGTACATGATTTCTAATTACTTCTCAGAAATTTTACTTTATATATGGTGTATGATTACATAATCTCTACTGTTTTATTTCTAACACTTTGTATTTCTAAAAGTGAATTTCCTTTTAGAAGTATACTGCTATTGTAGTTTTTCAGTTCAAACAAGGAAAACATTTCATGATTTGTATTCTAAAAATGTATTTTAAATGAATTTCAATTAGTAATTTCAGAGAAATATAATCTATCCTAAACGTTCTAAGATAAGCATATTTAGTAAAATCAAGTGCATAATATTTATTATATTATACAATTCTTATTGTATTTCTGTTTATGTCATTACAAAATTAAGAACATTTTTCTGAAGTAAACTCATTTTAAAATACATAGTTGTCCAAACAAAACGAATCTCTCTGTTGTTCTATTAGCATTTTTTTTTTTTTTTTTTTTTTTTTTTTTTGCGGCACCGGGGATTGAACTCACAACCTCCCGGCCCTGGTGTTTTTTAAGGCAGGGTCGCACTATGTAGCTCAGGCCGGCCTTGCACTCGCGTTGTAGCCCAAGCCGGCCTCGAACTCACAACGCTCCGCCTACCTCAGCCTCCCGAGTGCTGGGATTAAAGGCGTGCGCCACCACGCCAGGCTTCTATTAGCATTCTTATAAATGTTGCATAAGATTCTTATGATGTGAAATATGAGAGATTTTTGTGTTGCATTTTTGTTTTTTTACTTCAATAACAATCTGATTTTAACACACAAGCTTAGAACAGCATCAGATACCAGATATATATTACAGCAATGTAAGATATGCATCATTTCAAAATGTTTAAGGAATCTAATGATTTAGAGTATCTTTTTTTTTTATAGTGTAGAGCTTAGCGTTCCATAATGCAAATGTTTTATTCTATGAAGGAAAAGTATAGATCCCATGTTCATTTCAAAATATTCGTTGCTCAAAAAAAACCATTTTTTTGTTGCCAAGGGATAAATACTCTGGTACATTTGCAATGTGGGAAAGAAACTTCCATTTTTTGACATTATAGCAGGAGAGGAAAAGGAGGCAAGTGTAGGTAATAAAGGGTATGAGTATAACCAAAATACATTGTACGCACTGAACTCTCCCAAAATATGAGAAACCAGAGAAGAGAATGAGGCACAAATATAATGAAGGAAAATGGCTTGAATATGTTCTATACACGTACCACACCCAAACTAAAATTAATTAACTGCACAACTAATATGCACTAACAAAAAATATGAGGGGAAACAAAAATGAAAGATTATATGAAGTATTTTGAACAGAAAAGTATAATTAAAATAGAAAATGGAAATATTTAAGCAAATAAGGGCACGTTTAATTTTAAATCATAAAAGTAAACCATTAAGGATAAAAAAATAGCTATTTCCAATGACAAAAACTATTTTAATCTAAACTAAGTTATAAGAATCATGAATCCAAATTATAAGAATCATGTGGGAATCATGTTTTCAAGTAACACAATTCAACAAGATAAATAAATGAAATGGTATATAGCTTAAAATCTCTGAGTAGTAATTACTCAGCATATGTGTTACTATCGATTAATAAATACAAAAGTTTCTAGCCTAAGGAAAATGGAAAGAAAAAGAATCAGCTAACATCTGTCGTTTAGTGTACATCCCTCTGGGATAAGTACCAGTTACAACTACTAAAAAAGAATGGCAATAAAATTTCTGCTGGTTGTGAGTTAGTCAAGCTTGTAAACCTTCTCATCTTGAAAACCTCACAAAAAAGAATGTGATAAGCACAACACTGCTTCTAACAAAGTTGTTTGTCAAGTGTATTCATTCTATCAATGTAGATTATGAGCTGCTATAGATAGTATGTCGTGATGGGATTAAATATTGCACTTAAGGGAGCAATTAGATTCCTGCTAGTATTTATTCAACTGAAGCTAGAGTGTTTCCAGAAGAAATCTAAATAAAAAGCCAAATGCTTAAAAAATGCATTAAATGTTTAAATTTTTTTCCAGTCATTACTGTAAAAGGAGGATATATTGCCTTTTGGCCCCTCTCCCTTCAAACACAACTATTCCATCATCCTTGTGAATTTGTGGAGGAAAGCTGGAAGTCCTCTCTCATCAGTGCCTTAGCCACATGGCTGTGGTCATCTACACAACCTAACTGATTCAAAATACTTAACCTTTTGTTGTTACCTTGAGGGAAACTCATAAGAGTACATTGCCAGTGGGCAGCAACTTTCCCCAATTTTCTATCATACAGTTCTTTCTAAAGACACTCACAAAAGAAGACTCCAGAACTGTTTCATCAAGGGCAAAAATGATGGGCTAGGTATGTTCAAGTGAAGGGGAAGTTTTTCCAGGGGGCTTAATTGTAATGGGTGTTTTGCTGTAATAATTTTTCAAATTTAAATATTCACTGTATATTTTGATCACATCTTATGAAATATCCCATTAATTTACTACTTCCATCATTCAACTCTGAGTCAAACTAACTGTAGTAAGAGTTGGACTATACCACCTAAGTATAAAACTACATGTATGCAGATCTTAAGTTTCCAGGTCAGCATTTCTTGGAAAGCAGAGCAAGACACATGTGGTAATTCACTTATACTAATAAGATGAGAATTATATGCACTTTAGAAGGAACAAGTTCATTTTGTAGGAATATGTAAGTCAATGGCTATATGAATTTAGCATTTTTTTCTCCTGGTGTAAGCATATATAATAGAATGCTTAATTTCTTTATATTCAGTAGAAATCTAAGTCTTAAACCAAAATAATGATAAATAAGATAAAGTTTTTGAGGAGATAACACATAAAACACTGTGTTTTATACTCATTTTCTTGTTTAATACTAATTCAATAAAACCAAGACATAAAGAGGATAAGTGAATAGGGTTAACGGGCTACAGTTGAAAGAGGAAGATGCTGAATTTGAACTTGTGTCTGCCAGACCTCACAGTTCAAGTTTCTCTATACATTAAGGATTATTGGGCTGGGGATTCAGCTCAGTGGCACAAGTGCCTGCCTGGCAAGTGCGAGGTCATGAGTTCAATCCCTGGTACTAAAAAAACAAACAAACAACAATAAAAGCAAATAAACACACAAACAAAAATTTATCAATGGCATGTTCCTAGTGGAAAAATCAAACGATCATTTAAGTGATGTAGACTATGTCTTTCTTAAGTTTTAGGAGTTTGTAAGCATTTCTTATTTCTTCTCCTTACTGATCTAGGTTAAATAGTACTTGACAAAAAAGTTACTGAATGAAAATAAATTGCGTAGAAAAATGAGTGCCAATAAGCAAAGGAAAAATTTGCAAAAATTATTTTTTCCTCCTTAGTTAAATTTAACTAGAATTTTAAAATCTTTTATGAAGCTCAGTATATGCTTTATAACACAGTTGGAATTGCATAAAGAAATGGAAGAATAGCATAGATTTTCTCTCTTAATGATTTGAGTAAGAAACCTAACACTTAATTAAAATTCACTCTAAAATAATTTATCAGTTTAATAACAATGTATCTGAGGTTACTGTTTGTATGTTTATTAGAAAGTACTAGAGTGATCTGTAATTGTATAGAATGAACTGTTAAAAGTTTAGTATTATCTTATGAAATCATCTGGGAATGTAGAACCATGCAACCAAAAGGGATCTTCTATTAAAGGCTCTTCTAATTTATAAGGTTGTAAAGAATTAAATGTTTACTCTAAGTAGCGTAGAAAAATGAAATTTAAAATATAAATAATGGAACAATAGAGAATGTAGAGAGGTATGAACAAAAAGGTAGAAACATCTGTGACATCATTCATTATGAAGATCTATGAAAAATTGGAGACAAAGAAATTAGCCCAGTTTCAGATTAGAAATTAGCACTGGGTGGTCCAGAAGACACTCACATATCAGAAAAAAAAAGTGACTGTAAACGTGCCAAGGACTGAATTGAGAGGGTATCAGATGAAAACTTTGTCTAATATATGAGAAAACTACACAAATAAACTTCTGAATATCTCATAAAGTATTTGTTCCCAGTTAGGCAAATTCTGGGAGCAACTTTGATGATATGGGAGTGACATGTTTTAATTTTTTTTTACTCTACATCACCTCTTCTTGATAACTACTCTTTCCATCTGCTTTTTTTGCCTCTTGCTCTTCTTCTCCCCTTCTTTTTCTTTTCTTCTCCCACCCTTCTTTCATTCCCCTTTCTCTTTTCCTGTCCCTTCTTTCAGCAGAAATTTACTGAGTTACTTCAATATCTATACATTATTTTCTTTTAGATGCTTGAAAACATTCATGTGTAATAAGTAAAAGAAATACAAAATATGCATCTATATTGATTTTAACAAGATTTTACATGAGCCATTTGAACAAAGCACTTATGATTGTATTGTTAATGGTTTAAAGTAAATTGTCACCTCCAAATGACTTTCTTCATTTTCTTAACCAGACACAGTCCCAGCAATGAACACCATGAATAAACAAGAGATACAAAGTGAATCAGTACAGAATCAGAAAGAAAAAGAACATGTTTTCATAAGTGATTCATCCTGATCCATCCTACCATTACAATTACATCTCTTCCTTACATCAGAATGTTTTTCCTGAGTTTATTATTTGTAAACCTTAATGCAAATAAGACCTTAGCTCCAATAATAATGTTATATGATTATCAAAGCCCCAGATCAAAATCCCCACTGGATCTTGAAATTTGACTCCAGATTACACATATGATGTAATCTTAGAAAGTGATTATTAACAGAATGGAGTAAATTAAAATTTTTAGCATAGACACAACCTAATTAATTTTTATACACATACAATATAAAAATAAATCTAGAGATAAAGTAAGCATTTTCTTATCAATAAAAACAATAAATCTTTACATAGGTGAAAAATGCTAGTCAGTTCCAGGTTTGAAGTTCATTTATATATATATTAATTACTCTTGGTATATTTTGAAAAAAATGCAAACCAAGAATTCTCTAAATGCATTAAAATCCAACCTATATTTTCTTTTTTAACTTGGAGAAAAGAAGAGTAGCTTCTGGCCTCTGATTAATCCTTCAGTTTATATTCCACTCTATGTTCAGCCCTCAGAAAGTTAATCTCTGGAAATGCCCTTTCCAAAACATAACTCAGTGAAGAAGCTGTTCACTTGTGGGTACCATGAGGCTGATACAGGCTAGTGAACAAGTGGAGGGAGATTATCACACATTCACATATTAGCACCGCTGAAAAGATTCCTCATTTTGGGTGAGGAAACTGAGACCCATGGATAGCCTATAGTTTAGAGGTCTGGAGCTCAAACCCATCTCTCCGTATTTCTAGATCAAGGATCTGACCTGAGATCCTGAGGGGAGAAAAAGCAATGAAAACCTTCAGCTTAACTTTGAGGCATTCAAAAGTGATCATGATCTAGTATCTAGTACTGAAAGGTATAAAATATAGTTTCTTTTTTCTTTAATGCCTTTTAGTTTTCACAGTTTCTTGCTAAATGAGTTGCTTTCAGAACTGCGTTGTGAAGAATGCATAGCAGCCATTCTTCTAAAGCACCTCTTCATATATAACATATTGTAATTCGGATCTTCCTCCTCCAGGCAATAAGCTAATTGTGGAAGAATGATTCAAACTACAGTGTTTAATACTTACTCTATCTAGATAAAATGAGCTTGCTAGACATACCCTTTCTATATAAACTAAGTATGTCCTAAATTGCTAAATAATTTCGTAGAATTTAGCAGCTTTAATGCGCTAAAAGCAATGCTTCAGTCTGGTTTCCATGATTAGAGTGATTTGCCTTTGAACAAAATAGAAAATTACACTCAGTTCATTTATACACAATCAACCTACTGTTTCTTTTGAAAAAGCAGCAAAAATCTAGACAAGAAAAGTGCAAATTTCTAATGCTGAAGTAATTATGCAAAAAATATTGTATAGGGGGAACATACTGCGCATTCATGGCTAGTATCAAAGTCAATGTAATAAAAGCTGGATGGATATAAGATCACTTCACATTCACTTGAAGGTTATTTAGAACTTCCTCTTCTCCTTTCTACAACTTCTGTTAAGCAATCTGGAGATCAATTAATAATTCCATTATGTTATAATGTTAAGTTCAAATTTGTAATTAGTTTATTATAGCTTAAATGCCATTCCTGAGTTGACTTATGATTCAGATGGTTCAGATCACAAAAATGGTAAAAATGGAGATTCCATCATAGGACTTGTTGACATGATTCCAAGAAGTAAAAAATAACATAAAGAAAGAGAGAGATACGATGTAATAAATTTATATATATTTCAAGATTTTAAAAATTCTGTCATCTAATAGAACTAGAGTTTAAAATAAAACCTTTTAAATACCTAATATTGACTGAATACTATTAAGTGTTCAAACTTGTATCATCCATTTCATGTGAATTATATTTATAATTTTAAAATTCAAAGGAGGACATATTATTGGTCTTACTCTGTAGTCAAGAAAACTGAAACTGAATTATGTAAACCAAATTACACATAAAGTTACACATTATAAAAACAGAGCAGATTCTCATCCACTGCAGTCATCTATGTTAAATAGTTAATTTAGAGGCTACATTTTATATTGGCTTTGTTTACAGACAAGACATAAAACAGTGGTCTTAGAGATCATTTTAAAGTACATAGATTGATGAGACAGGCTTAAACATTCTATAAGTACTGTCTCATAGACAGAAATGTATATGAACCGTGAGCATGTTGGGGTCTGTCTGATATGATAATTATTAACTATATATATGACTATTGAGAACTTGTAGTATTTTGGGTAAGATTGAGCAACTTAGTTTTTAAATCATATTGAATTCTAATTAATTTGAGTATAAATAATTATATGAACCATATTGGACACCCCAAATATAGAGCAGTAAAAGTTTAGAATATATGCTGATTTTACTAAGTAAAATCATGACTGGAGTAGAGAGAATAAATTTAGGCATCCAATCTTAAAAGTAAAAAATTGAATAAAAGAACAGCATATAATTTATTGTGGTAAATATTTACTGACATTTTAAGAACATAAGAATTATTGAGTGAAGAAATATTAATTATACATTAACCAACTAACTATTGTCATTTTTGGTATCGCCTATTAAACATTCTCTGATTGTTTTAAAACTGGACACTTAGGTAAAAGGATTAGTACATTTTAAATGGCACTTTAAATAGCCTTATAATTTGATTTTTAAATCTGTATTTCATAATAAGGATTTAGGAAGAAGTAGGAGCAATATTACTGAGATCAGCCCTTTCAAAGAAATGCATTACTTGCGTAGCATAGTTTGTGGTTATGTTCATATAGGTAGTTTATGAAGGAAGGGCACTAACAAAGTGGAATAAAGGAAAATTGACAATTGTATGGGAATTTTTCTCTCCTCTGTGTCCATGCTACACTGCAGCTGCCCAAAACATATTTTAAAATGAAAAAAGGTTTTCTTTTATTTATACTCTGCTTAACATGTTATAGTCAACAAAATAAAGTATACAATATACAATATCATATAATTTCATCCCTTCAAGTTTATGTAGAAATGGTGCTTGGATATTTTGTACAGTATAGCAATGCTCCACAAAAAGTAATAAAGTTACCTTCTGCTGTCTTTCCTGCATGATTAATAATACATGTTAGTGTGCTCCATTCAGAAGTTCCTTGGTAACTTACTTTTCAGTGGTTTTGATAGTTACATTTTGTCTATTTTCTAGGATTCAAATTGGGCATATAATATGTTTTAAAAGAATTGGTTAATATTACTTGGTTAATTTCTTCATGTGTAGTTTTATTATTATACATCTAGGATTGGATATTAAAATGTTGAGTTACAGTATGTGAATAGAGAAGAGGTAGGACCCAATGGCAACATTTTACATCTCAGTGTGGATATAAATTGTAGTGACTACAGATAATCATATTACATTTTTCAAGATCTTTACTTTTTTCAGGAACATAAACTACTACAATGGACAAATGATCTTACTGATTTCATAAGCATAATTCTTATGGTAAATAAGAAAATTTAAAACAAATAAATGTAGTCTTGCCCTTCTCATAAACAAAGAAAGCATCCAAAAATCATAGCTACTGAGGGAAAACAGAAATATTTAAAAAATGGAACAAACATAAGAACAAAGCAAAACTATCGAATTAAATATAATTTTAAAATATGAAAATCCACTGTTCAAATTAGGTGTCCTTTTAATAATCTGTCCTCATTTTCATGAAAAATTAGGAAAGTCAAGGAAAACCTATAAATACCTAGAAGTCTGACTCCTACTTTAATAGCAGCAGCACTCAGAATCTATGTGAACATTTTATGAACAATTTAAAATACTCAAGGGAAAGTATTAGATTATATTGATAGTTACGTCTTCCAAATTCAAGCTGAGCAAACTGCCAACAAGACACAGGTGCATAAAAGATGAGCAGGTGAAAGAAATAAAATGTTATTATGGAGAAAATATTATCTTTGTCCGTTATGCCTATACCTTAGGACACATTAGCACATCTGTTATATATTTTCTAGAGATACAAGTTTGACCAAGTTTTATAAAGTTATCATTTTAAATTTAACTTTTCTTCTTCCAAAAACATGTAAATGTTGCACTGAAGTTATCATGTCTTGGATATGCTTTAATAAACATATGAAAATTAACTTCATTGTTTATTTTACTAGGAATCCAATTCAGTTATGACATCATTCTCAGCTTCTTAATTTGAACATATAGTAGTACACCATATTAGTCACATGGCTTTGAAATAATGTCATGATGTTACTTTGGTTTGAGTCTCTCCACTAGTTACCTTGGTTGACAACTCTTCTAACTGAGTTTTACAAATTCAAAGAAGGAGCACTACGTGAATAAATAGAACTCAGGGTAATTGAGTACATAAAAATCCTTAGAAGTATTTAGCAGTGAGATCCATATTTTCAAAGGTACAACATATTTTTTACTCTGTTTATTATTTTAAATTATTTCAGTTCTTTCTTCCAACCAGCAACTTTATTTTGCACAAAAGTATATACAATAAAAAATTACTGAATATGTGTATTACTATATGGTAGAACTGAAAGGAGGCTTAATTTAGAATCCAGATGTAAAGATAATTATTACTGAACGTGTGAGCTGCTTGATCTTGAGAATGTCATTTGATTTCTGTCTTTTTTAAATTTTTAATTAGTTGATTTTTAAGCACTAAGTGTACACACACCCATACATATGCATATATATTATCTATATGTAAGGCATTCATTAAAAGTATCTTTCTTCTTACTATATGATTGTATTCTAGAAACTTTGGCATAGATATAAGCAAAATAAGTTCAAGTATAATTTTACCATTTAATGTAACAATCACATATATTCATGTATTTCTACAGACAGCACATACATGTAGCTTTTAAAAGTATGTCTTTATTTTGACTTGTTTCAATTTCTAAATTATTTAAAACCTTCTTTATATTTAAGAATTCCTCCAAAATGATTTTCCAATGTCAGTGTATGTAACTAATACTCATATCATGTTGTCTCATCCAATGAAGTGTATAGTTAAGAGCTTTTTCCTATCACTTTTACTTGCTCTGATATTTGACTTCTTATCTTCAATCCCAAAATTCCAGATGTTCTTGAACTTTGCTAAATTCTAAATTTCTGCCATCTCAATATATTTCTTTCAGTACTTAAATAGTCTGAGTAATTTTCTTGGTCATACTATTTAAACAGTAATTATAATTGCAATTTAATGCAAATTTATTGACCCAACCAATAGCTACAGCTATTGGTACGTGATTGGGTGTCTGGCTCAGCATAGGAGAGTAAATCCTCACTTTGCGATACTAGATTCAGCTAAGAAAGGATTATGCCAGTACTCAGACAATTACTCCTGAAACTGAGAGCTCAAACTCTCCTAAACTGTGGCAACCACATTTTCTTATGAATTAGAAACCAACTTGCTGGGAAAAAGAAAGAATGAGAGTGGAAAGAGATTTTTGGTAACACACAAGAGCCTGGTTGAAGATGTTATTAGAATTCAGCCATATTCCATTCTTGACTGGAAACATTGTTTTATTTCACCTCTCACAAAGATGAAATGGGAACCACAGAAGGGAAGGGGGAAATAAAAGATAGGTGAAAGGAAGAAGGAATTAGTGTTGAAAAGGAAGGAAGCATTAAAGAAAAAGAAAATGCATAGGAAAATATTAACTAAAAGTTAATACTTAATTCTTTTTTCCATTAAAAACCACATGATGATAAATATTCTTATAGCCAAATCCTCATTTGGCAGATAAACATAGATGTGAAATTGAAATCTAAAAGACTATGCAAACCATAAATGTTTTTCATTCATAATGTCCAATTGCCAAATAGGTTACATAAATTTGAAAACCTACTCAGTTTATGAGACTATTTCCCTGCATCTTTCTCAGTACTAAATACGATCTTTCATCTTTTCTTTCCTGATTCATGTATTATAACATTTAACTCTTTGAAAGATATTTTGCAAATTAGCTTACATTGGTCTTAATTTTTAAGTATAAAACATTTTCTTTAATATTCTCAATTGTCATAGCCAGCTTCCTGATTTCTGAGACACAATACCAGATATTTCCAAGATAAAGAAGAGGGTTTTTTTGTTGCTCACGCTTATAGACCTTGGTGGTCTGGCTCCAAGGCAGAAATGGATGGTACACACTCATAGTGGAGGAAAAGTTGCTTGGATTATAGTGGCCAGGAAGCAAAGAGAGAAGGGAAGAACCAAAAAGGGAGATGTATCTGCCATTCACAACCCCAGTGATTCATCTGTTCTAACAGGGCCCTATCTCTCAACATCAAGTCAGCTATTTGATTCCCCAAAATTCAATCACTTTTCAAAAGCTCCAACTATCAGCATGTGAGGTTTTAGGAGACATTCTAGAACCTACCCATGACCCTGATCAATTAGTTCCTTCAAAATATCTGTATTTCCTTTGTCATGCAACATTATTCACAGTACCTAAGTTACAGAATCCACTCCATCAACAAATGAATGGGTAAAGAATATGTGGAGTGCACACACACACACACACACACACACACAACAATGCTATTGAGCAACAACAACAATAAAAAATGAAATCCTTTCATTTGCAATAACATAGATAAGTCTGGAGGACATTATGTTAAAGGAAATAAGACAGTCACAAAAAGACAAATACTGCGTGATTTCGGTTATATGTGGAATCTAAAACAGCTTATCTCCAGGTAAAGAAGCTAGAGTGGTTGAGGAAATTTTCATCAAATGACACAAAATTTATGTTAGGAGAAGTAAATTCAAGGGATTGAATCTTATCTTACAACACTGTGATTATAGATAATAACAATATAATGTATTCTTCAGAAATGTGAGAGTGAACAATTACCCTAGTCACAAAAATTATAACTACATGAAGTGATACATTTTAATTAGCTAGACTTAGGTGCTTACAATGTGTATATCCTTCAAAACATGTTTTAGACAATGAATATAATTTTTTCTGTCAATTTATAAAATTCAGTAGTATGCAAAATAATTGAGTGAATACAAATGTTCTTGTCTGATATTTGTCATTAGTTCAAAAGTCTCTTCATCCTAATATTACATTTTCATTTATACTTCTTGAAAAATACTTAAATCATTAATCTATGAAAAATCATCTGGTATTTAGACTATTTTAGTATCTTAATGTATTATACTTCAAACTACATGTAGCAGCATCAGTATTTTTGGGTATTGGAGATAAACCCTGAGCTTCAGGCACACTAGAGAACCCCACCACTGAGCTACATATTCACCCCCAGCACCATTTTTTAATAGCCCCTACCTTTCTCTTAATCCAACATTAAAACTTCATCTAATTTTATTATATTACTGTATACATACTATTCCTATCTCAAAATTGTATTCTCTTCCTTTGATACTTTTGTGTGTGCCATAAGACCCACTATTACATTATCTATAATTTATCAACATTGGATCTTATCTAATTAATTTTTTTCCACATTATTTTTTCAACTAAGTCTGATACATTTTTTAATAAGAATATTTTGCTATTTTAATGAAAAATATTTTGCTTCATTTTTGAAGATTAATTTACAGGTGTGAAGCAATGAAAATCAAATACTGATACTTAATTTAGGATTTGTTTATGACAGTGTATAAGATCCCCAGCTATTTTGACAACAGGAACTAGTTTTGTGGAAGACAATTTTTCTACAGATAAGGGGAGGGGTGTTTCTTATTAGCACATGTTTATAGTACACAATAATTACATTCTTCAGTGCTAGAATCACCACCTCAACTCTACCTCAGATCATAAAGCCTTAGATTTTTATATGAAATAGGCAACCTAGATGTCTTGCATATGGAGTGCACTGTAGGGTTTGTGCTTCTACAGGAATATAATGCTTCCACTGGTATTATACAGAAGGCCTTGCTCAGGCAGGAATGTGAGTGATAAGGAACCAGTGTAAAGAGAGAAAGATTTGCTCCCTCACTCCCCGCTCATCTCCTGTTGTAAGACCCTGTTCCCTATATATCAGGGACCTGCACTGATTCATGGTCCAGAGGTTGGGGGCCCCAGACAATAAATCATGTTAACATGTATCTATAGATATTTTGTACATATTGAAATAAGAAGAATTACTTTGTACAATTTTTGTCAAGATAAAAAATAGGAGATTGTTAAGAGAAAAAGATGAGTTTAGCACCAACTAGCCCTTACAAAATAAACTACATAATGTGGAGTAAATAGAACTTTATAAGTGTGGTTTAAAGCAGGAAATAGAACTAATGGGGATGATCTCAAATTAATTTGTAAAGTACCAACAGATTATCTTTTATGCAATAATTTCAGAAAGTGTTTCTCTAGGAGAAAATCGGGAAACTCCCCAATGTGTAGGAACTTTTCCATTGTTAGTAAAGATTTGTGAACGATAACCACATAAAATAACATATAGCTAAAAGCAAAAATTGAAGAATTCTGCTTATAAAGAAGCAACCCACAAAAGTTTGAAATAGTTTCTTTTACATATGAATTGTGAAGATTTAATTTCAGGAATGCTACACAATAAGAGAGATTTTAATATATAGTAAATAATAGCAAAATTAAAATGATTTTAATATAGAATAAATAATACTACAAATTAACAATTTAATCTACTGTGGTACCTTGGGTAATGAACCTAATTTGTTTCATAATTCGGAGGAAAATGGCTGTCTTTGTGTTTGTGTGAGAAAGATGGCCCTGATCATGTTTGTCTTCTGATGTGCAGTTTTCAAACAGAAGCAAAATTTTGCCGAATGCTTTTGTTTATGAAATGAATTGTTTGCAAACAGAAACATTTGTGAACCAAAGCATGACTTTACCAGAGACAAATCCTACAAAAAATAGTAATGCATTTCCCCACATGCAGACTGCTATGACAGGAAACATGGTGGTAATTCTGTCAGTGCAGAAAGATGGTTAGCTCTTGAAGAATATTTTTGTACCCAAAATGTAAGACATTTTAGGAATACAGAACAGAAGCTCTGCAGTAGATATTTTTCATTACATTTCACTTAATACAAGAAGAGTGTGATTATTGCAACTTCTGAATGAATTGCTCTACTCACTGTTGTATATTCATGAATCTAGTCTCCTAATTAATAAATATACATTTTTTATTTTAAAAACAAGACAAAAGATAGAAATGATACAGAATTTCAAAAAAAGTAGGAAATTAACACTAGTTAATATATTGCATATTGTTAACATAGAAGTAGTTGTGCAGGTTACAGGATTTAGGCATGAAAAATGATCAAACACAATGAGAGCAAAAAATGTTCTTTTTGATGAATTTAAAGAGATTAGTAGTATAGTTATCATAAATATACATTTGAAAATAACAGTTTTGCTCCATAGATTTATTATTTCAATGTCAGTACAGATTTTCATAATAAAATTCATTTCTATATTTCAGAGGGTAAAAACAGAAAATTTAATGAATACAGTAGGTTAGATCTCTTAGAAACTCCACCATTACTTGGTGGAGTTTAGGAGTCCTTCCAGTGACCATATAATTGGACCTTTATATCCATAATCATATTGCAGTAAATACACCTGAGAAAACACATTGACCAAGAAAAATTAATACTCGGGAGGCTGAGGTAGGAGGAGCGTTGTGAGTTCGAGGCCGGCTTGGGCTACAATGCTAGCGCAAGGCCGGCCTGAGCTACACAGTGCGACCCTGCCTCAATAAACCAGGGCTGGGAGTTTGGCTCAGCAGCTTATGCGCCTGCCTGACAGGTACAAGGTTGTGAGTTCAATCCCTGAAAGGAAAAATTAATGGTATTTTTTTCATACAAATTTATTTTTAAATCATAGGTACATCAAATTCAGTATTTTGGACCATCAAGCCTTTAAAATTTTTAACTAGAACTATGGAAAGAAATGTAAAATATAACAAATACAGTATTCAAAGTATTTGTTGGAAAAATAATTGACAAAACAATAATTAACCTGGGTGTTCTATTGTTGTATGGTAGTCTCCTCTTTTATACTTATCATGATCCTTTAAATCAAATTAAAGAACCACTAAAGGAAAATAACCAATCTTATTTTGCTAAGGCTTCATGTATTGTTGTTGCTGAAATTCTGCTTACTATGACTTCTTCCCTTCTCAGATCTCAGTTTAAATATTTTTTTTTAAACTGTATTCTAGGATACATCTCCAACCATATTTTACTTTCAAATTATGATACCCAGAGTCTGCTTTTCTTGCTCATGAGTTAGTTTATTTAGAGTAATTTAAATATTTGAAAGTGTCATTAAATTTCTTCAATTCCTTCTTTCTTCGGACTCCACCAAATGTGTTTATCAATCATTAAATTCAGATAAAGTAAAAAAGGATAATAATAATTTCTCCTTCTTAGAGTTTATATTTGCTGTAACACATTAAAAGTTATGAGAGACCCACGAATGCTTGTATCCCCGGCATTCAACTCCTGTGTAGAGAATGTGGATATTAGAGGGTAGGCTCATTGTGTTTCAGATGGGAATGAAGATTCTATCATACTAGATGGCATGTCTGTTTCATTTTGGCAAAGAATTTGTCTACTACTTGTCAGCATCCTAAGACTGTATACAGAGTTTAATTTCAAAGGTGATGGACTAATTAATCCAGAGGAAATAATTTCAGGATTTCCTAACATTTAGCTGGGTCCTAGGTACGTCAGTCTACTTACAGCCAAATTCATAGTAAGAATCATGAGTAAATATTAAGTTGAAAAATAGGGCAAATTTGCAGTTTTACCAGAAAGTAAATGCCTGAAAAGTTGGACCCAAGGATACCCTGGTTGTTGATAAGATTATCATTACAAATAAGACTAGAATTTTGAATCAAGATAACAGGAAAGATGCCTGAAGGTCATCTCAGGAAATGCCTGGACTCCACCCTTGGCAGGTTCAAGCCTGTAATAGTGTAAATTCCTTTGAAAACTTTGCTTTAAGAAGGTACCCCTATGGTACACTTTTCATTTTAAGGCTCTCTAGGAAAGTTCAGATACTCAGAGGGCACTACCGCAATGGTGCAGGGGGCCAGGCTACTGCTCAAGCTGGTGGCAGACATTGGTGTCATTCAACTGATGTTGAGTTTTCAGGCACGCATAATGCAAGTTATGCTTCCACTTAACTTTAAGAAGACATGGGATACCAGGAGAAAATATGTGACAGAATCATAGATTTTGCCAGGACTCCTTAATATGGTGTTGTTTGAACCTGTGAGAATGAAGCTTAACATGTAGTACATATTATAGGAAGATGGAAATGTCAGGAATTTGGAATGTCTGCTGAGAAACACAGACATTGTTCAGATTCAATCCAAGAAAGAGCTCTTGTGAGCTCCAACCAGCAAAGCAATAGGGGTAAGGTTACCTAAGCCCTTTGGAGCTCACTTCTCACCATGACTGGCCCAAGGGGCTGGACATAGAGTTACAGAATTTAGTGTTTGCCTGCTGGTCTCCAATCTTATTTTGGTCTGATTTTTTTCTAGCCACTATCCCTCTATTTTGCAACAGCGGTGTTTACTTTGTGCTGCTGCATGTTGGAATTCCACAGTGCTTGAGTTAAGTCTTTGGTAACTCTTACAGTCTCACTAAGTATATTATGCAAACTGGGATAAACATGAGTCTTTTAGGGCCCAGGGGTGCAATGCTATGATAAGATTTAGAATGTCCTCCAAATTGTCACATGTTCAGAAGTAGAAAAGGTTAGAAAAGATAGGTCACTGGAGACATGATCTGAAAGATTATTTTCTTTTCTCCATCTTTGCCCTTCTCTCTCCACCTCCTGCTAGCCATGGGTGAGCAATTTCCTCTGCCATGCCTTTCCACAATCCAGTTTCCTCATTGAATCAAACAAATCAACCTACTATTGACTGAACACCTTATAATCACTAGCCAGTGTAGAAACAATGGGTTTTTGAGTCATTTCTTCATATAACTTACTTTAATCTTTAGCTCCTGCTTGGGTTGGTCATGCATATACTACTTCAGTTTGTTAATGGACTGTTGTTGTGTATGCTCATGTTTATGATGCATTAGGTCAGATAGCACCCAGTATACACTGAGCACTCTGGTCACATGGTAACCTGTGTTACATATTCAACCATTTAATCTTCATTGTTACAGCTTGTATCTACATGTCTTCCCAAAGCCTCAGGGGGTCATAGTTAGGTTTTGTTGGAGCTGGTGAAATCTAGAATGTGTGACAGTGGGATTAAGAGTGTGTGGCACTAAATTAGTCCACTGATTGGAATTAGTTTAGTTCTGAGTAGCACCAGCCAAAAGGCTGGTGGCCTGGATGGAATGAAAGGTAAAGGCAGGCTGACTGTTTGCTGATTGCTTTTCTCTACCATCTGCCTGCTATACCATGAACTGTTTCTCTTTGTCATCCTCCACTGCCATGCCACCCTGCTTTGGATCCAGCTAGGATTCAATATGAATTATAAACTCTATAAAATGTAAATGAACCTTTCTGTCCTTAATTTATGAGTGTCAGATAGTTTGTCTCTGCAATGAGACATATGACAAGATATCCTCTAAGCCCCAGTAGCATCCCAGGGGCTGTTTCTTTGTAGGAGAGTCATTGGCAAATGATGGCAGATCATTGGTCCAAAATTCCAAGTGACTCTGCTGTGATTCATATATTTAGGCCTGCGAGAGTCTCCATGCAGGATTCCTACCACTGGATTTGCTGGACGATATGGCCCAAGTGGTAGAGCAGCCTGCATAGTAGCCTGGTTTTGTGGCAGAGCCTTCACTTATTCTTGGCCCTACTCAAAACTAACAGACTTCTGAGTTGCTCAATAAATGGGTTAAAGTAACACCCAAATGAGGAATATGCTGCCTCCAAAATCCAAATAGGCCAATTAGGCATCGTGCCTCTTTTTGGATTGTAAGAGGGGCTAGATGCAACCATGTACACTTCACTGCTTAGGGTTTATATCAGCATATCCCATATCAGTGGATTCTTAGAAATTCCATTGTATTATAGGATCTTTAATTGAATTTATTTCCCATTTTTAGACACACAAATACTTTACCAACAAACCTAGAGTGGTTGTTATGTTGTATTCATGTGGTCAAATCAGTATCATTTCATCAACATAACAGACAATGGCGGCACCTTAAGGAAGGATAAATGACCAAGATCCATGTTAAGAGTTGACATAGTTCTGATTTGACACAGTAGATGTATCTATCTAGCTTACCATCTGGAATAACATTGCTTTCTCTGGATCTCACGGATAGCTATGGAGAAAAAGCCATTGTCAAATCAGTAGCCACATACCAGGTACCAAAGAAATGTGTTAACGTGCTCAAGCAAGGAAACCACATCTGGAACAGGAGCTTCAATTGAAATCATCGCTTGATAAAGCTTACAGAAATCTATCATTTGTCTCCAAGATCCATCTATATTCTGCATAAACCAAATAGGAGAGTGAAATAGAGATGTGGTGAGAACCATCTCTCCTGCATCTTTGCCTGATATACTAGTCTCTCCAGGAATGCAATATTAGTGTTGATTTATTATTTTTCCAAATAGTGGCAACACTATGCCTTCAATTTGACCTTTCTCACTATAATGGTGTTAACATCACAGGTTAGAGAACCAATACAAGGTTTCTAGTGAATACTATACATGTCCACCCTAATTATGCATTCTGGAACTGGGTAAATGACAACAAGGTCAATTTAAGGCATACTTGACCCAGTGAGGTCATAAATTGGCTAAAACTTCATTGACCATGCAAATATAATAGGACCCTACTCTAACTGGAGTTTGAAAGTGATATTTGCAGTCTTCTAGTATCAGTATTATTTCAGAAGGCTTCCCAGTAATCCCTGAATTATCTATGAATTCCTTTCAGTCAATGTACAGTACATTTACCTGATAAAAGGCCACAGGACCCTTTGTGGAAATATGGAAAAAAGACTGACAATATAACTTTTTGGTAATGTACTAGGATCTTTCAACAAAATGTTAAGGTTTAGATTTAAAATCTGTCCCAATATCTCATAAATGTATGCAGGACCTTATCAAAGGAGGTAGATCACTGAGGCCTGACTTGAAAGGTTGTATTCTCATCGATTGTTCATCCCCTCACTCTGCTTCTTGGTCACATGTAGTTAAGACCTTTCCTCCGCTATGCTGTTCTACCATGCCATTTCTGCCTTGAAATAAGCTGTCCATCAACTGAACACACAGAAACTGTGAGCTAAAGTAAACCTCTTTAAATTGTGGACATTAGTTATTTTTTACCAGTAATAAGAAGTAACTAGTAGTGAAAATTAGTAGTGGAAGTAGAGTTATTGCTATAACTCTATCTTACCATGTGGTCCAGAACCCTGCTGAAATGATTTGCAGGAGGAATTTGGTGATGTGGGATACAGAAATCCTAGAATGTTTTGAACAGTGCTTGACATGTAGTAAAATTCAGAGTTCAGAAGACAATTAATGCTGGAATGGAGACAGTAAAGGCAAAGCTCATAAGGTTTCAACTGGGATCAAGAACTCCGCTGGAAATTAGATTTTAAACCATGTGCTTTCTGGTAGAAAATCTATCTACATTTTGGTCGGCATGAGTACACTGCTGTTAATAGGACTTTGAAGAGGGTATTTTCATTCCTAGTTCCTTCCTTCTCTGTTTTCTGATCACTATTGATGAACAGTTTTTTTTTTCTGACATATATTTCTGCCTACTGTTTCTGCTTTGCCAACCATAAACTAAATTCACTGAAACTCTGAGCCAAAATAATCTTCAAGTTGTGGACGTTAAGTATTTCATCCCTATGGAAAGAAAGTGACTAACAGGAAGGATGGGGCAAGCACTGACAGTGTAACATTTTGGTAGTGCACCATCTTCAAGGGCACCCAGCCTCTGCTTCATTCATAGAGTTCTAACTCTTCAAACGGACCCAGCTGTGGGAGTCAGCTGAAGGCCTGTGATTCTTTGTTACTACAAATTGAGGTGACTTTTTGTTAATTTTCCCTAAATTTCTCTGCTTACATAAATCCAATAAAATTTAATAGATTTCTATCTATTTCACTTCTGGAAACACCATGACAAATTAGCCAGTACCATTGGGTTACATGTCTTAGACCATTCCAGTCATTGTTTTGCTTTTACTGTCCATTATGGTAATAAGTACATCCACCTTGTTTTGATGGTTGAGCACAGCCACTTGGTCCCTGCCACCTGGAATCCAATTACACAAAATGTATTTATGTTTCCCAACTAAAGGACTGTGGTCCCCACCATATTTCATATGGCATATAAAGAATAGAAATGACAGAACTCGGGATCATGCTGGTGTTTCCCTCATGTGTGGAGGAGCAGGTTTCATCAGGGAAATCTATCCCAGCGTTTCTGTTTCCCTGGGCCTATGAATACACACATAAACAGTAAACCTGGGAATATCAGGCATCTCCAGTTCCTTCACAGTGGACCACCATTTTATACATATTTCAGCCAACCAACCAAATAAACAGTGAATACACTTCTTTTAATTCTATGAGCTATGACATTATATCCGTAATCTATATTTATCGGGTGCATATCAAGAAATTTAGCCCAATTCAGGCTTTTATTTCTTCCACCATTATCCCACTCTCTTAAAATACTTTTCTGTACCTATTCCCCAGACCTCTACTGCAAGAATTAAAAAACCTAAGAGTTACTTTGGGACTGTAGCATACCTCCTCATAGCCAATGCTATGATTTAAGAGCTTTCTGAGGTTTGAAATTGGTTACAGCACTAGAAGCAAACCTGGAGGAAGGTGGTTCCCGAGGAGCTAGGCATTGCCTTGCTTGGTAACTGCATCAGGGAAGGTCCTTAGTGTTTTCATAGGCAACATATGATTAGTTTCCTCAGGCAGAGGTGGGGAGACCAGTGCCAGAGGAAGTGGGTACAGGAATACCTCTGTCATTAAGTGTGGGATAATCTCTTCCTCTAGCAAGTAATCTCAGTAGAATTTAGGAATTTAAATAGAATTTGTCAGGTTTTTCTTAAATATTCCTATCTCAGTTTACAAGACACCATTCTGTGCAGATCAACCCTCACTTTAACTGCAGATGATGCCCTTTGATGCTAAGCCTTAAACTTATCCTGTAATTCAGCAAATTGTATGATGAGGGCTTGCTTTTGGTTTTCAGCAACCCAAGCCCTACAGCTAGGGGAAAAAAGATTCCCCTTTAGGACACACTTAGAAGCCTTTAGATTGTTTAGGTATCCCTGCACCTCATTATTTTCCTTTAGTAGTTTGTCCAGAGTTGCTGAGAGAAACCAGCTACATCATTATATTTCTTACCGTGCCAAAGAATTGAAAAGTATTGTATACAGACTGAATAAATTTCTTGCCTCTCACAAGTGTCAAATCAGGCTAATCAAATAGCCCTATGTTGCATATTATTTTGAACAGATCATACCATGGGTATAAGTATTTTCTACATTATCAGAGAAACTTTGGCAACGTTAGGTCTCATCAATTAGCCAATTCCAGGACCTGATGATAGAAAATCATCTTTACAAATCTGTTTCTGCAGAAGCACTCCTGATATCAAAATCTGTATTAGGATTCTCTAGGGAAT
The DNA here is from genome assembly GCA_004363535.1 of Dasyprocta punctata. Classification (NCBI taxonomy): domain Eukaryota; kingdom Metazoa; phylum Chordata; class Mammalia; order Rodentia; family Dasyproctidae; genus Dasyprocta; species Dasyprocta punctata. Next base: position 8,204 of record RJWM01011570.1, on the reverse strand, counting down.
AAAATCAATTTAAAAATATGCGTAATTATACAAAGGAGTTTCTTAGACAGGTTACAGAGCCAGAGGTGAAAGAGTTCAAGTTCACTATGGCTGTTTGTATACTGCAGGGCCAGAGGAGATATAGGCCAGAGTCCAAGAAGATGGAAGATACAAAACAAGAAGGATTAATGATGAAGTACTCATCCAAATTTGAAAACCTAGAAGCCCACTCAAGCACTAGGGTTTTGAGTTTGCATTGGATAGCTGAAGAAAGAGTTTTGAACTTTGACTGTAAAGCTGGAGACCCATGTCTATGGGCAATGGCAATGCCTGGCAGCCTTCCTAAATAGGGATACTTCCTTCTTCTATCCTTTTAAGTTTGGTCCAGGTTAAAAGCATATAAGCCGGTTCCACCCACATCCAAGGTAGACCTTCTTCTCCTAGTTTTCTGGCCTACGTATAACTCATCCACAGACAAAACCAGAACTATGCTATGCTAATATGTTGGGTGTTTCTTAATCTATTCAAGTTGACGTACCTTCGTTAGTGGTCAAAACAGTACATAAATCAGCAACATGACTGTTTGCTATCATTACCTCATATTATGTACCACACATAACTGTATGTTATACTTTCATTGGCTTAGTAGATTTGTTTACATCAGCATCACCATCAAATGAGCAATGTGTTACACTGCAATGTTATGATTGTTTTTATGATACTGGGTAAATAGGATTTCTCAGATCCTTCTTGATGTTATGGGACCACTCTTAAGTGGCCTATCTTTGACCAAACCTTTGTTAGTTAATAACCAAACAAAATTTCTTTGGACCTGTGTACACCTGTTAACACCAATATTATTTCCACATGAGATACCTATTCATTTTCCAAATATGTATTAATTGCTAATCACAAAAATTTTGAAAAAGTTATAAATCTATGAAGTCCAAAGAATTATATAAGTACATATTAAAACATACTGGTACCATTTGTATGAAAGTATCCATGGAGTAATATCCTGGGCATACATAGGAAAGAAGTATACTATGGACTCTAAACCCTAGTGTTTGAGAGACAATGTGAAAGAGAATTTTAATTTTGCTTTCATACAATTATCATTTATTAATGAAAAATAAGCTTGCTACAAAAAATGATCCTAGATTTTCTAATGAATTGTTCTCTTTTATGAGTTCAATATGTTCCTTTAATATCTGGTTTTCAACTGTAATCTCAGTGGCACTTTTTGAGGCTGATGCACAAGGATTACAAGTTTGATCTCAGCCTGGGCAACTTAATGACTTCATAAAATCTTCTTTCAAAGTAAAGAAAAATAAATAAAAATGCCGGGGATATAACTCAGTGCAAAGATCTTGGGTTTGATCTCCAGTACTACCACTACCACCAATAAAAAAAAAAAAAAAAAAAAACCATGGTTTTCAGTTTAAAATATATATTAGTGTTTTTGTCAAGTACCAAGATAGTTCTCATCAAGAAAATTTTCTTCATCAATTTTAAGATCTTATTAAAAAACAAACAAAAATATTCAAATTTCCTATAAAAATTAAAGTGTATCTAAAGAAAGTCATATAGATCAACAGAGACCCAAAATTATGATTCAATCTTCTCAATATGCAATCTTGAGTTCAAATGCAGAGATTGTTTTCAAAGAAATCAAAATCTCTCTTGTCTCTGTGGGTCAGAACCATGATTTTTGATTTACAAAAATACTTCATTTAAAGTAAGCATGCTAATTCAGTCAAATGAAGTTGCATACTTCTAGAAATATATATATATATATATATATATATATATATATGGAAAATTTATATATATAAATATAGGAATACTTATACGCGTGTGTGACTTAAAGATAACAAACTCATTTTAAAGCTATCTTTAACATCATTTTTTAGTTTTTAAAATCTCTCTTAAGTCTTGGAAAGTAAATCAGATAACACAGTAGATTATTATGTATGTCAATTTGAAAAGTTCAAAGATAATTAAAAATCAATAGTATTATCTTTTACTACTGTTAGGTGCTAAATCCAGTTAATAAAATAATCACTTAACTGTTACTTAACTTTACCCCATGTTTTGGTTACCCTAAGCAGTGTGGTAACAAATAGAGCTAAAAGGTATAATGGTTCAGCGACAAATCAGAATGATTTTTACTTCAATAATAGTCCAGACTGATCTGAATTGACAGTTAGAAGTAATCCTTGTTATGTCCATATTGTTTTAGTTTAGTAGGCCTAATATTTCATCACCATCTGCAAGCATTCACAGGACAAAATACTCATGTGGCATATCCACTTCACAAATGTCTTGACCTGAAAGCAACACATACCACTGACTCTCACATTCTCTTATCCAAAAGTGGCTGCACCTACCTACACAAAAGCCGAAAAGATGCAGTCCAGCCCAGAGGAAAACACATTTTAAATGAGCAATTTGCAGTCATTGTAATATGACCCACACATTAAATATATTTTTCTTAAAGATCTTTAGAGAGATAAACTGCAAAAAAAAGAATATTTTAATATCCTAAGCTTATTAACTATGGAGGTGTTTTAAATCACAGCAATCCCTGTTAAGGCTTAATAAAGAATTAAACATATATTTGTAATTATTTTGCACAGTGCTTCTATGTACAATCTTTTAGCCATCGATGAGTGTTTTCTGCTCTTACTTGTTTGAATAAAAATTATATTATTCTTGTTCAATCTAGTATGCATCTTTCATTGGTTGACATAAATAAAACCCTTTTAACTTGCTTTTGTATTAAGGAAATTAGAATATATTGACTTTTTACAGTTTAATTAAGTGGTATAACATTACCACAATAAAGAGAAAAATCAAGTATGTGTCTATCATCCAAAAAGTTGTGCATTTAAATATGATATTCAAAAGTGAACAGAAAGTTTGAATTTCATTTTTCATTATTTGGCATATCTCCACTTCTTTTTTGATGAGTTTCATGCAGCAATTTTTTTTAAGTTTATGAGAGCTTCCCTCAGTTGCCTATCATTTAAAGAATAATCCCTCTGTGAGAAAAACACTTAAAAATGTAAGTGCATGATAAAAGGTAACTGCAAAGGATATTTCAAATAAAATGTTTAATTAAAAAAACCACAACAGATATTATGGGCATTTAAAACTTGAGGTTTCATGCTGTATTCCATTTTGTTCAGAGTATAGTTTTCATGATTTATTGACAGCTGCTTGAGATGGTTCTTTATTTTCAACTCATCCCAACCCTGGTCAAACAATACAACCCTCCTGCTTTTTTCAATATTTTCTTAATATCTCAGCTCATTTAATTCTATTGATCCACTGAAGAGTATAATGGCACTGAAACTGGAATTAATAGCACCTCCCTTTCCCAGTGCTAAGAGCTTTCCTATTGAGTCTGTGGACCATCACACGAAATCATAAAAGTAGACAAAAAAGTACAGTGACCTTTACCGGCTACTATTGTACTGAAAAATTCAGCAAACCTCAGAACATCATTTTCAATTTTATGGCACTGTTTTCTTAAATAATAAGAGAAGGGGGGGAAAAGGAACAACTGACCCCTGTTCAGCATTTACTTAAGCAGAATTGGCATTAATAGAGTATTCTGTCAAAAATTCAAGCTCAAGAAAATGTATGGCTTTGTCCACAGCAGCAGCTATCTTAGCAGATTGCACTGTCACTGCTTCACACAAAGCGCATTGCAACACCATTAGTGGACATAAATAATGCACAAGCTCTTATGCAGTACTCAGCTAAGTGCATGGAAACCTTGGGCTCCTGTTGTCAGAAATTCAATGGATTAGTACCTAGATTTATTTTAAGTCTGTAAAGCACTTTGTTCTTGACAGCGTTCAAAGTAGAAAGAGTGCTATCCTGAATGTGCATCTTAATACTGTCATTCCTGTCTTGTAAGAGTAGATGATATATGGGCTGCAATATTTCGTTTTAATATTTAAAGTTTTCACTGTGCAGATGCGAAGAAATATATTAATAGTTATCTGCTGTTACTTTATTGATCTGGAAAAGAACAAAGATATCCTGTAAAGTTTCACTGCAAAGCTAGTAAAATGGAAGCATTACAATTACGTTTTAGTAAAACAGATAAACTAATCATAATACTTAAACAGCATCTTTAGAAAATAAGGGAATGTGGACACTGGCTTTATTGTAAGTTAATGTTGTGTGTTAGAAATCATATTTGAGGGAAGTTTCTTTAGCATATTTGAATATAATTAGTGATATTTACAGTTATGTAATTCCTTCAAATATGCAACTGTATTGTTTGTTTTTCTGAAGCCTCAGTGATTTCACAGTTTGCATTTTGCTGAACAAGAGCTATTTTTAAATGTTACTCAAAATTGCTTCCCTAGAACTTCTGAGATTGGGGGCAGTTTCTGCCTGTAGATATGTTTAGGATTTAAACCTGATAATCTTCCGTGCATTGAAAGAATAAAATTAGATTAAAAACAGTTTTCTATTGATATTGAGGGTGTAATACAAGAATGGAGATATCTCATGTGAAGGTCAATCTTTCTTGATATTACTAAGGCATAAAATCTTATTTTAAAATAACAATTTCTTTTTACTCAGCCTACATGGACCATGAATTTCAATACAATTTGTTGAAATGTCACTTGAAGAATTAATTTTTCATTATCAGATTCTAACATTTTAAAGTGAAATATTTAAGCAATAGTTATAATTATGCATACATTTATTAAACTATATGCATGATGTCGTGTCAAACAATTCATATTTGACTGTATCTATCTAATTAAAACCTGATTTTTAGCACCATTTTCCCAGAATTGTGAAGATTCATTTTATACTATGTACAGAGTTCATTGTTGAATAAAAAGGAGATATGTTTATGTGCCGTTATTTCAGTAGCAATCCATCAAACATACTGTTGAGAGGTTTGTGATTTGCTGCTCATAAAATACGTAGTGAAAAGGCCAGTTAATACTGTTTCAAGATGTATTGAATTTATTTTAAAAGAAAAGATCATGTTCTTGAGAATGAAAGTCGCAGAAAGAATTTTATACTGAGTAGGTAAAATCTTCAACATAGTAAGTTCTTTTACTCCAAAGCAATTTTTATTGGTACAAGTTCAAAGACCAACAAATAATTTGCATATTCTGATCAATAGGTGGCGCTTTTCCCCTTTCTGATAGTTTTCCTCACAGACTTGCGGAGTCTTTGCCGCAGATTCCTAGTAAATTCAAATTTTAAGGGTTGCGATTTTTCAGTATTGCAAAACGTGAAATATTTCAAGTAGTTTTAAGTTAATTTTAAGCTTTTCAAGATTGTAAGGTTTTAAACTATTTCTAGCTTTTAAAATGATCTTTTGATGTATTACCAAATTTTGCTATCAATGGCCATATTTGGTGAAAGCTTTCTACTTTTCCTGTATAAACATTCATCAAGTAACAAGTTCTTTAATCCTTGGCATACTTTCCACTTATTGAAGTGGAAAACGTCTAGAAAGTAATGCTATGAATATTTGATATATAGGTCATCTTCAATTTTCATTATTATGATTAATGTACTTTTTGATTGGAAACTTCCAATAAAATATGTACTTATATTATAATAAGCCACATGTGGACTGCATAATAAAAATATTACATAAGTACAAGCTTTCTGCAAAGAGACACTTTAGAATCGCAATTATATATCTAGATTGTATGTATGAAGTTTGAAAGTTTAACCAAATCTGAAAACTGAAGATCATCTAAAAATTTTTGTCAATGACTGTTGATTGTTTTTATAACTTGATACATAGAAAGATCTAAAATAAAAATTATTTTCACCATAATTTAATTTCTCCAATTAGCCCCTACATGTTTATGAAATATTTTTCTTTCAATAAAGCATTTATATATGTACTAATATATATTAATAAGTTCATAATGCCTAGCTAATGTACTATGCAAACATAGCCTCTTTATTTGATTATTTAAAATAATTGCCTAGTGACCAGTGATTTAAGATATCTATGAACCATACGATCACATTCTGATTAAAATGATATCAATATTTTCTAAAATACCACATCTTAATTAAAAATAGATACTGGAGTAGAACAAAGGCATTATGTATTTTAATGTATAATCAAATTATATGATGCTTGGATCTTCTTCATATTTTGTTTACATTTTTGTGTGCTTCTGACTTTATTTACTTCACTTGTGTTCATCAACCTTTCTTCCTCAGTTTGATGCAACAACTGTTTTGCCATATTTGAATCAGAATCTTTCACATTACAAAATATTTTGATGATTATATCAGTCAGAAAAGGATGAAAAATTATATAGATCCTTTATTATAAACAGTTGGACCTTTTTCGCATCATGAAGCCAAATAAAAACACTTAGGTACATTTTAATGCCAAAATTGAAATAATTATTCCTAGAACATACAATGTATCCCTTACCACTCCAACAAGAAAATATAAATTTTAGCATTAGGTTTACTCAATTAGCTTAAATTGTGTGAGTGGGCTGATATTGGCGTGAGTTTTGAAACTTTCTTGATTACAGTCCCTTGCTAGGCATGAGTATCCCTAAAATTCTACTGCAGGTGAGGCTTCAAACACTTTCCCTACCACTCATGATGATGATGTGGCATTACTCTGGAACCCCCTTGCATCTTCTGTACAGTACTTTATCTTCTTGCTCTTCCACCAGGTGTAACTAGTTAGGTAGCGTTAAATTCAAAGGGAAGGTTGATTTTGCTTTCTTTTAGAAATAAAAGTATTTTACAGAAAAACTACATTCTAGAATTAATGTTATTTTATGATGAGAGGTAGCAAATTACATGGATAAGAAGTACTATTTTTGGATATCTTAGTACAGTTTCCTGTACTTTGAAGCTCTCCTGGAAAAGAAACAAAATGTACCATGTTGTAATGTAAGCCTTTGGGAGGTTCATTATGTATAGCTGTGTTTTAAACAACATCACTCTTCATGCAATACTGGGATGTGCGTATATAGAGCCTGACATTATTAGATAACATTATAACATAGAGTAGTACAAATTCCATACACTCCAAATTTAAAAGGACCACTGTAACTCTGATAAATGTCAAGTATCAATAGTGCTATGCTTAAACAACCCCTGAAGAGACAAAACAGGTATGATGGGCATAGGCCTCCATTATCAAGACAGCAATGATAAAGTGCAACACTTAAGAGATTTTACTAACAATTTAAGGGTTCTGGCAGAGTATAGTCTGTGTATAATGAGGCTTCTAAACGTTCAGCTCACCGAACTTGCATTTGAGGAGATAAAATGCATTACAAACTGTATTTCATTAATCTTCACAATATCTCTGTGAAGAATTATGAACACCAATCAACAGATTACAGAGTGACAGCATTGAAATGTTGAATGAATTGCTGATCTTCTCAAAGTAGAGCCTTGAAGATTCCCCTTACAATGAAGTTATTTCTTTTTTTTATGCCAGTCTTCTTCAGCAAAATTAATATATTAAACCCTATAAAGAATCAATATGTTGTACTTTGTTGAACACTAAGAAAAATGGAACTTCTCAACAGTGAAGGTCTGAAATTTCAACATTTTAAATTTCATAATAGTTTAAATCAATATTTCAATGCCAAATTATTTGGATATACAAAAGGACATGTTCTGAAAAAGACATTATGCCTAATTGTGACACTTTTTAAAGCTTGTTCTAGTGTCTATACTAATGCCAGATAAGAATTTCAATTTTGCAGTAAATTAGTCTAATCATGTTATTATATAAACCATTCAAGTGATTTTAATAGCACATGGTTTGCATTGCATTATTAACAGCTCTTCAAAAGAGAGACAACATCATCACCATCAATGAATTGCTATTGACCACTTACTGTGTAAAGCTTGAGTTTTTGAAAGATCATATTGTTTCCAATTTGTTAAGCTAATCTTTTATGGATTTTTTTCATGTTGACAAACCCAACTCACATCATATCCATATGGCAAAAGTCAGTTCAGGACTTCCAAAACATACGAAAATTATTTTAACAAATAAATTTTAAACTTTACTTGGCTGTTTATGAAAAAGAGACTGCAAAAAGAAAACTATACAAACATTCGAGAATATATAGAAAGCACAGATATTTGCCCAGTTCTAGAAGAAACACTAGTTTGCCAGTTTCTCTCCACTGATGTCCACACAATCAAAAAGCATGACTTATTGTACTCTA